>OMKN01013222.1:0-30797 GCA_900302345.1 Melanonus zugmayeri | reverse complement strand
CTCGCCGCCGAGTTCAACCCCGCAGTACAGGCGCATAAATCCAGACCTAAGAAGAAGCCCCCCAGGGATGGACAACAACCTAGACGAGAAGTACACATCAAAGCAGGTATTACACACACACATGCACACACGCACACATACACACGCACACACACATACACACTGACTGACTGAATGTGAGATTTATTTTTTCCATTCTAATTGTAATTCACATATAGTCACATCCGCTAAAGTTATGGCTACTGCGCTTGTTTCCCAGGTGACACACAGTTACACTACAGTTTCTAGAGTTGCTAATGTGTTTGTTTATTGATTGTCTATGCAGATCTACCACCTCCACCGGCCCCTCCGCCCACAGAGCAGTCAGCGCAGCTCCTGGCAGATGTGTTAAGCTGTGGCCAAACGACGGAGAGCGACAGAACGCAAGAGAGCGCCGGCTCACCCAGCGTTCAGAAGAGGCGCGGTTATGTCTCGCCCCAGAAGAGAGGGCCCTCCAAGTGGTTAGCACAGGGTGTGTACAAATGCGCTGGCATCCTCTGCAACTTTTATAGGATGACTCTTTCTACACAACCTCCCCCCATCTGTTAACTGCAACTCAGCTTGGCCAGTTTGGGGGAAAAGTGGCAGCGTTTCTCAGAATGATTTTTTTATTTTGACGCACACAGAAGATCTTTGTGTTTGACTCATGGACTGGTCGGTCTCTTGGAGAGAACAGTAGTGGTTTGGAGAGATGGTTTTGCAAAAACCATTAGGATAATGAGCTGGATACTGTATGTCTATGAAATGGCTATTGTTCTGCTGTGCTAAATTGTAATACTACAGAAAAATGGAGAAAGCACCATACATTATGTACATTAAATAACACAACTGAATACACCTTTTTTTAGTAATACATGTATTTTCTTGCTTTGTAATGTATTCATTTTCTTTATGAACCAATTTATTCAATTATTTACAGTTATTAAACTTGTTTAAATACACATAGTCTCAATATTTGAGATGAGTAAAAAAAAATGTCTTCATCATTTACAGATGAGAATGTAATCCTATACGGCCAGTCCAGCGTCCTGCCCAAGGTCCAGTCGTCCAGCTACGGGTCCCTAGGCGGGGCCTCCCTGCGGCCCTCCACCGGCCCGAGGGCCCCTGGCTCTGCCAAGAGAAGAGATGAGGTGACGCTTCAGAACTGAACCTGTATACATGTTTGCACTCACATTGTGTTGGTGCCATAGAAAAACTGCCACTTGTTTTTCATTCAGTTCCAGACAAAAGAAAAGCTGAAGAGGTTGATACACCAACACTACATTCAGAGTCATAGAGTCAAACAATGGCTTACAAATATACCAAAAACAAAGTTTACAACAGCAACACATTCATTGTATATGTAGTTTAAAGACACGCTATGAAGACTTACTACAATTTCAATCTCGTATGTTAAGTGAATAATACTTTACTGTATCAATTTGTAATGAAACAATGAGAAGGGTGGTGTGCCAGTACCACACAGTCTATATCTATCAGTACCACAGTCTATATCTGTCAGTACCACACAGTCTATATCTGTCAGTACCACCAGTCTATATCTATCAGTACCACACAGTCTATATCTGTCAGTACCACACAGTCTATATCTATCAGTACCACACAGTCTATATCTATCAGTACCACACAGTCTATATCTATCAGTACCACACAGTCTATATCTATCAGTACCACACAGTCTATATCTATCAGTACCACACAGTCTATATCTATCAGTACCACACAGTCTATATCTATCAGTACCACACAGTCTATATCTATCAGTACCACACAGTCTATATCTATCAGTACCACACAGTCTATATCTATCAGTACCACAGTCTATATCTATCAGTACCACATAGTCTATATCTATCAGTACCACACAGTCTATATCTATTAGTACCACGCAAGCCAGCATCAGGATTTGCTGTCTCTACTCTAATTACTGGTTTTGCTTGTTTTCTCATATAAACAGAAACACATTATGTGACTTGATGGGTCTCCTCTTCCCTCCTCTTTTGCTGTTTCTCGCAAAAAACCATCAGCCTGTTGCCATGGTACCCTGAGAGAAGCGGAAAGATGAAAGGGAGTGAACGTCATGGCTTGCCACCTGCCTTTTTTTACTCACTGCTGTTATTTATATTCAATTTTAAATTTGATAATTTATTCAATATTTTTGTGTTTATTTATTTATTTATTTGTTTACTTTAGCTCTGCCACTACATGTATATAAACATCTTGCAATGTGTTAAAGATGTATTCCGGATGTGGTACAAAATGATAAATGACAAAATACAGTATTTTTAGAAATGGACAGAAGTAACTTTTACTATTGTACAGCAAGATTATTGAATGTAGCTTAGGTTTGCTGTTTACCAATATGTATTTTTTTTATGATAGATTGAAATATATGGAAAATTGAATAAGTTGCAAAATGCCACTGTGTGTGTGTGTGTGTGTGTGTGTGTGTGCATAGGTTTGTGTGCATAGGTTTGTGTGTTTATGTTTGTTAGTTTCTATTTCTGTGTAACTGTGTGCGGTGTCCTTATTAATCACCAATGTGATAGTTCTGTCGAGATTTGTAAAACTGTACAATAAAACATTTGTTACAAAACGGATGCATCGGTTAATGATATTGTCCTACGACTTTATAGCCTTAATAGTTTTCTCTGCCATGGAAAAAAGTGTATTTATTTATTATTCTGGGCATCTCACTGTACTAGGCCCTTCTACGCTATTGAATACACTGTACTTTGTTTTGCAATGAGAGCAGAGGGCAAAGTGGACCGGATCCAGCATATTTATCCTATGACATAAAACTGAGTGGATATGTGTTGCGTTGTGTTAAATCAGTTGCATCCCCAAAGGCAAGTAAAAAGAAAGGGGGGGGGGGGTAAAGATGGTTGGCTGTGAGACGTATATCCTGAGCAGCACTTTGTTTGAGCTGACTGAAAAAGAACATTGTTAGTTCATTATCCTGCATCACAACAACCATTTAAATGTTCAAATAATTACAGTAATACAGATGTTAATGTCAAACATTAGATTGTAAACGTTTTTACTAAATGGTAATGCAAACATTAAAGTCAAACAGATGTTAGATTTTGTTGGATGCTGGATATTATGGTTTTTACTCGAGAATGATGTGTTATTCATTTATGTTTAAGCATATTTGAATGAAGTTATTAAAATATCTAAGAAGACGCAGTCAGATATGGGATGACCCTCGGGAACAGGTCCCCAGTGGCCAAGGAATCCTACCAGGCAAAAGGATAATGAGGAGATAATGCATGACTAAAGGGTGTGTGTGTGTGTGTGTAAATACATTTTAATCTGTACATTTCTCTCTTGACAACCATTAGATTGTCTGAACTCAAGATTACACACAGGGACAATACATAACAATACATACATATGCTCTCTATGCACACAATGGGATTATTAACACACACACAAGGTGGGAATGTATTTATAGATTTTTTATTTAATCTTTCAGTAAAGATGAGGACCAACACTTTTTTCTTTGTTTCTTTGCTTATTTGCAACCACATAGATAAGTTTATCACTGCTGTCCACGTTGTCCAGCGATGTGCTAGTGAGAGTGGAGAAGATGGATCTATTTAGGAAATGAAAGAAGCATGTTTACCAATGAAACAAAGCAATAGATCAACAAACCACTATCTAACAGACAGATTTCATTTCCCAGGGGGTTTCTGCGTCGAGGCTGACTATACTAGTCGACAAACACTGTTACTCTATCCTAGAGATTAATGTGTGACAATCTGATAATTCAAAACCAGGCCGATATGTATTTCCCTGATAGAAAGGCACCGCCTAGTGGTCATGTGGACGTCCTGCATGATCATTAAACTCATGGAAACGTGTGGTCCAACCTGATGTCCAAGTAAGTTATACAGTATATGCTCTCACTTGAGAAAGGTTCAAATGTTGTTTATACAGTGTTATGAGAAGTTTAATATTTATATCAATAAATATATTGATATAATAAGTTATAAAACCCATAACTAAATGCATTTTCAATGATATTCCCATGTCTACAATTTATTTTTTATTGAAATTCTATAAATTCTATAAAATGGCTGTGGTAGATCAATGGAGCAAAGACATATTGCACTACCATGTACTATTTACTATTTAGTCATTTAGCAGACTTATTGAATTCAGATGCTTTAAGGAGCAGCTAGGGCCCTCTTGCTCATGGATGCCTACAGGTAGAAACCCAGTCCCTTTCAGCTGGAAGGTGACCTTTTCATAACTCAGGTGACCTTACAAACTGTACAAAACAAGACACAAAGTCATCTCAGATTCACCAATAATTTCAAATAACAATATATTTTGTATATTTCTTGTTTTGCTATTTGTTGTTTTGCTGTCGTTAGTTAGGCATACTTAATTAGTTATTTTTCAGTACAGTGTAACAGGTGGGGTATTTCATTCCATTTTCCATGCCCCTTGTTGTGGAAAATATTTAAATGTTTCTTGTTAGGCTGAATTATAGAGCTTTTAAGTTTTGTATTTTACCATAAATGGTGGTCTGTAATTGTCCATCATTTTTTGTTTTGCTTTGACAAATTCACCCCTGAAATAAGGTAAATAAACGTTTGTAGCTTTGGCGTGGTGGGGGCCTAAATTGCGCATCACCGGCTTAGCTGGAGGGGCAGCGCAGCGTTTTGAATTGAAAGTCATGTGTCATCAGTATCACGGGGGACTTGCACAGCGCTTTAACAATTTTGTATTTTCAGCAAATTCCCTAAAAAACAAAACTCATCCTCTGTGATTGGCTGCGGCTCGGCGCGCTGCTCCTTTGTCCCGGCGGGCGGTGTGTTCGCCTGGTTTCCTATGATGCCCGAACAACACTTCTCCGCCGCCCGAGGCCAGACCGCGCTCCGCCTGCCTTCACAGCCCGCGTCATAGGAATTTCTCACTTTTTTCCTGGTGATAAAAAAATAAGGTAAATAATCATTGTATGATTTGTGTGTCAACACTATCTGTGTGTGTGTCCACATTTACACATTTACTTTTTTTTAATTCTCTGAATTATTTCAGAACTCATTTAGGGGCCCTACTGTGACCACCTGTTCATTTGGCAAAGCCTCGCCTACATCTTAGAACAGACAGGCCTATCGTGATGTGCTCTTTTTTAAATTCACGTCCTTCTATGATTGACACGTGTGATCGCAGGATGTACAGCTTCATGGGTGGAGGGCTGTTCTGCGCCGGCGTGGGGAACATACTCCTCATGGTCTCCACGGCAACCGACTACTGGATGCAGTACCGTCACTCCAACAACTACATGCACCAGGGCCTGTGGCGGTACTGTGTGCCGGGGAAATGCATGACACACACGGACAGCATCGGTAAGGACGCGTGTGGCTTTAGTGGAGGTACTTGATCTTAAAAGATAGAATTAAAATGCATTAATCTATCGGCCATCCTAATGCTTGCATTAAAATCGCGTCTGGAAGTGGTCTGTTTTACTCGTATTACCACTCCATGGGTCACCCGGCGGTCATCTCGGCTCCATCTTGGTTCTAAATGATGGATTTTGTTGTGTATCCATCACCTGCTAGTGGTTAGAACCAAGACGGCCACCAGGTGAATAAGGCCAATAGTGCAGGCTGAATGACAGCCTTGACCTCTCTCTGTGCTGCTCCCGTCTACAGCTTACTGGGACGCGACCAGAGCCTTCATGATCCTCTCTCTGTTGGCGTGTTTCATCGGCATCGTCATCGGCGTCATGGCCTTCATCCACTACTCCTCGTTTGACGGATTTGACAAGACCTTCGCAGCTGGCATCCTCTTCTTCATCTCATGTAAGCGTGCGACAATTCACGCAACTTCATCCATCAAAAAGTGGGCCTGCCTGACTGTCAACATTGTAAACACCGTTGTCGATGTTAACGGTGTAAATCTTCTGTCTGCAGGCTTCTTTGTACTGCTGGCAATGGCTGTGTACACAGGGGTCACGGTGAACTACTATGGGAAACGCTATGGAAACTGGCGGTTTTCCTGGTCCTACATTATGGGCTGGGTGGCCGTGGTACTCACTTTCTTCTCAGGTGTGCACGACAATAGCCGTTCTCGATCTCTAGGGGGTGCTATAACCTCTTATGCATAGCCTTTCTTGTTCTGTTGTCATTCAAATTTGTAACTGTATTGATTGTCATTGTTATATCATTACTTAAGATTTTACTAATGTTATCATTATATCATTGTTCTCAGGTATCTTCTACATGTGTGCCTACCGAATGCATGAATGCCCAAGAAACTCCAACTCGCGCTGAGCTGACCAAGATATTTCACCATTCCAGCACTGTCTTAAATGATGACTAGGTGGAACCTTTTTCTTCTTGGACACACGATTTGCTGTAATCTCGACCACTTATGAAATATGTTAAATAAATGAGAATAATAAAATATAATTACTCACATCACTTTTGAAAAAGAGTTGAACATTTGTTTAGCAAACTATAAACATTGACCAAATACGCCCTGTACAATAAAAAAAACTATATTAAAAAAAGGAAATGGTTCTCTACCACAGACTATACAAAATGAGTCTGTGGTATCAGTCTATGGTAGCTCAACACCACTAAAGCTACAGGGCTGGATAATATCCCGGCTAGGTTCTTTGTGATGCCTCTGAACAAATTTCCCCTTGTATAACAGATATCATTAACCTTTCATACCTTTCAGCAAGGTACATTCCCCGAGGACATGACACATGCCAAAATAACTCTATACTCTATACGCTGTACGTAAAGGGGAGCGGATCTGACCCAGGCAACCCAGTAATGATGTTGACAAGGCATGGGATTTGTTTAAAGGAAGGTTTTTAGCTGTGCTGGACATAGTTGAGTGAAACTCAACCCAGTGAAACAAGTTAGAATTAAAGAGAGAAGTGGATGGATGACAGCAGAGATTTTGGACCTCACTAGACAGAGAGATTACTACTTGGTGAAATTTAAGAAGTTTAATCTGCAAAATGACTATGACAGATATGAATCAAGCTAGATATAAAATACAGAAAGCCAAGTTCCAGTATTACATGGATACTGTTGCAGAGAACGTGCATCAGCCTAAAAAACTGTGGAAAGTCCTTAAAGACATGGACACAACAGGGAAATGTTACACAAAATCATGTAATATTGGAATAGATATTGACAATGCCATGTGTTTTGATAAACAAGATTTCTGGCCATTTCAATAAAAAAAGTTTTACAACCAATGCTGCTAGTCTAGTTTCTAAACTACTAAATTAATCTGGGAGATCTGGACTGTCATTTCTGAACACTTTTTAAGTAAAAATGTTATTCCTGAGACCTTTGAGATGAGTCCTGTCTCAGTAGAAAAAGTAATGAAAATGCTATTCTCACTATGTACAAACAAAGCAACTGGCCTGGGTTCCAGCCAGATTCTTGAGTGATAGCACCAGTGTCAGTCACATGTGGGGTCATTGCTCAATCTGTCGTTAAAGCAGGGAAAAGTTCCAAGTCTGATGAAAATGGCCAGAGTCCTCCCCCTGTTAAAGAAAAACAGCAGGTCAGATGTAGGTAACTATAGGCCAGGTATTGATCCTACCAACTATATCTAAGATATTGGAAAGGGTAGTGTTTGATCAGGTTGAAGAATATATGATCCAGCACTGGATCAGATGTGAATCTGAGCACTGTATGAGTTTCAGTCTGGCTTTAGAGCAGCTCACTCCACCGATACCTGCCTCACTCACCTTTGTGATTACATGAAACAAGAAAGTGAAAATGGTAATTACACTGGCATGGTCTTGCTGGACTTACAGAAAGTGTTTGACACAGTAGATCACGTCATACTTTTGTCCAAACTGAAGTGTATGGAACTAGGGTGTACTGTTTGGACCCTGTCAGAACCGAGGGATATAGCATGCGATGTGCCGCAAGGCTCAATATTGGGGCCTCTTTTATTCCTTATTTATGTTAATGACATGCCAGCTGCAGTAAAATGCAAGCTTTTATTGTATGCAGATGACTCTTATTTAATAGTGGCTGGGAAAGATATCCACCAAATTGAGGTCATTCTTAGTAGAGAGGTAGACAATGTAAGGGAGTGGCTCATAGATAACAAGCTGTCATTGCATCTGGGCAAAACTGAGTCAATTATATTGCACTGTAGGCTGCAGTCTAGGCTGTGTAGGCTGCAGAAGGCAAACAAGATAACTGGTGACTGGTATTACTTTGGATCAGTCACTCTCAGGTGAATTTGGTGCTGAGAAAATATTATACAAAAGTGCACTTAGTCCACTTAGCATCAAATTGTTGTAATCAAGAGGGGTTTTTAGAGGTCAGGTCCAGGCTCATCTCTGATGACCCGATATAACAATAACAGGCGAATCCTGTGAGCATACTGCATAGCATACATATTTTTGTTCATTATGTGTTTTACTTGTGAAATGTTGCTAGTATGTATTGATTGTGACTTTTATACTATGGTTGTATTTGGAGTTTTGTTGTTTATTGAGGATTTTATGGATGTTATGTGTTACTGTCTGTCCTGTTTTTATGTCATTATGTCACCAAATTGAAGGCTCTTTGGGTTGAGCACACCAGCACTGACATGGCTGAGGTCTTGCTTGTCGTATAGGGACCAGATAGAGGAAGTTAATGGCTGTCACTCAGAAGGTGGTAGAGAAAGCGAACGCCAGAACTAAGTTCTTGGTCAGAAAGTCAGTGTTCCTGGACAGGGAAAGTCGGAAACTTGTGGCATCAGGTTAATCCAATGCCACTTCGATTATGCTAGTACATCCTGGTACTGTAGTCTACCCAAGCTGTGGAAGACAAAACTTCAGGTCTCCCAAAATTAACTGATCAGAGTGGTTTTAGGTCTCGGTCCACGAGAGCACATAGGGAGGAACATGTTCATGCTTCCTGTGGTCCAGAGTGACACAGTTAAAACTCTGTTAGGTTCGCACAATTGTAAATGGTGTAGCCCCAAATTACATATTAAACTTCTTTCTGCAGGTCAGAGAGGCTCACAAGCACAACACCAGGTCTAATGTAGCAAATATGAAGTAAATAAGTCCTGCGACTTTCTTGTGTTATCCTTGATGCTCTTTTAATTGTGCATGTACATTGGTGTTGCAACCATGTAATTGTCCTTTTAAAGTGAATTGTCAAATAAATAAACTAAACAAAAAAAACAGGAAATATGTTTGTGATGTCATGAACATCAAGGTCAAAGGTCACATCAGTCAAACAGTTTTATTTGTATTTTGTATTGAACAATTACATAGCATAAACTTTTACAGGTTTGTAGAGAGCACACAGTATATGATCATTCAAAAAGTCAAAGTGGTGGAGAGAACACCATTTCGGATCAATTTTAGTAAGGCAATAATACATCCATTCCGTGCTTTTTGTCTTGATATGACCTAATTGTCTTAGGCCCTGTTTTCTGCACATGGTGTTAACTGATACATCCATGGCATTATCACGTTCAAGCATCCAATGAACACAAAGCTCAGATAAAAGAAAACATGTGTAAAGTTGTCTGATAATGTTAGCATTACTTCAGCTGTCACTGCCAATAATGTTACCGGGTAGCTTGTTATTGCACTTGAACTTGATGTAATCGCATCGTGGCATGGACCTGTGTATCACCTTCCCATGCTCAATTCAATGCATACAAGGTCTGCGAAGTACACCCATTGTTGTGGCAGTGGAAGGGATATGAAGGGAATTCTCACTGTAACAAAGAAAAGGTTAAAGTTGCCCCTGTGTTCTACTATCTGTGGTGAGACTAAACAAAGGATCATGTGGAAGAAGATACTGCAGTTGGAGACAGAACACGTTATTCCATCGAGCAACCAGTGGTGGCAGTGTGGCCAGCATGGGACCAGCTGTAATTTTGTGGCACCACATCTGCTTATATATATATATATATATATATAAAGAATTTGTCCAACTATAAATTGAGGTGATATCAGGCACATACAGAACTCCATCACTTGCACACCCAAGTGATGGAATCAAGGGAGCCTGTGTAAATAGCCTATAACCAAAGATAATCTACTCACAACTCATTTGGAGCACAAGCACAATTATTGTATCTATGGAATAAATACATTATTACGTTTTTATTTAAATTAGTCAATTAAAGAGTAAATCTCACACATCCGTCAAACAATCAAAGATAATCACTATTATACATATTTATAATAAAGACTTATTTGAAGGGTATGCACCCTTCAAATGCAAATGCAAATGTAGATATATTTTTGGTTATGAACACATTATATAGAAATCCTTTTTTTTTTAATGTTCTAAGCCTAACCCTAACCCATTTCTGTCAGAAATCACTCATGTCATCGATGTAACCATTTATTGCATGAAATATGCTTTAGTTTGGCAGTATGGTTCCACTCTTTTAGGGTGCTCCCTGCTGTAGGATTTAAAACATGACGTACAAATGTCAGATAAGCTATAGCATACCAACATTTAACAACAGGGAGCACTAGACCGATATCTCAACCCATTGTGTAGGTTACATACTATACAGAGCAGCACCAAAGCAGGTGGAGGCTGGGGTGGTAGTGGTGGGTGAAATTCAGCTCGGCACACTTAACTTTGTGTGTGTGTGAGATGGAAGGTCTTAAAATGCCAGTGTACGTATTTGATTGGACCGTGTTAGCTGTCAGCTGATGGCGCATGACTAAATTGTCATCCTCCCAGAACTAGCTAAGCTCATTCTTTCAGAGAGTAATGAGCTAGAAGCAGATGCGGTGCATCATGAGTTAATATATGTGGACGAGGCAGGTTTCAACTGTGTGAAAACAAGGAATTATCACCGGACACCATGACGTCATCACCGTCCAGGTGTCGAATTCTGACCCCCGTCAGGAATTCACCCCCCCTCGTTTAATGTGTTTTCCCTTTTGATGATGGGAAAACACATTCAACTACGACTGTTTAATACTATCATGAAGACTATGCATCATACATGTGTTAGCGAGGCTAATAAAATTCAGTTTTATTGAACGTACATTGTGAGTGAGAGGAGAGTCGAAGTGGAGAAGAAACGAGAGGAGAAGACTAGACTCTAGCGGGAGGGAGGGGGAGATGCAGTGTCATATATACAGTAATATTATATATATATATATATATATACATATATATGGAGATGGTTAAAGTCAAGTCATTCTATGGCATAGTCCCAGGAAACTCAACCCTATCCCGACCATTAGTCTTACTTTTCACTACACTCACAGCATCCGAGCACAAGTTGAACACAATCAAAGGGAGGAGTGTAATGGAAAATTACAACATCCGACCACAAGTTGACACAGGTCAACTTGATATGTATATTGTAATTTTCCATTACACTCCTCCCTTTGATTATTGTGAGGCTGTGTGTGGCTGGTTTAAGCAGCCTCACCTGGCCTGAATCAGACTCATTAGACTCGGGGGGCTGGGTGAGGCTGCACACCTGTGGGCCAATCACTAATCAGGCCCGCAGGCTTAAACCTTCACACACACTCACGGTCAGAGCCTTGTCATGGCAGCATTTACCATCTGCTCATTCATTCACATTTCATTGTGCGTCTTTATCAATAAACCGGCTTTCAACATCGCCCTGTGTCCTGTTGTCTGGAGAGGCCCTGTAGCCGCCATTTGGGGTTCATTTTGGTGGCAGTGGCGAGGAATACGTCACAATTATATTGTAATCACACAACACAAAATTACAAATTTACATAAATCACACAAAGTGGGATTACACAATTTCCCACAGGCAGGGTCCACCAATGCACCAGGTGCATCAATGAGAAAAAACTGTCTTTTTGATATATATTTTTTTAAAACCACGACTTGAGGTCTGTACAGAAAAAAGATCAAATGCATTTTCCCACCATTTCAACCAGGCAAAAATATCAATCATGGTTGCATTTTGGAAATGCAAAAAAATGTTCTGTTCAACCCAGTTAAAAACATAAGCTAACCCACCCTCATTATTTTATTCTGCAATTTAAACAAATCCAAATTTGTTTTAGATACCACATTACCCAAATAGTAATGTTTCACAACATATCATGTTCCACCATCTGCTCACAGTACAGATAACTGTACCACTTCGCTCAGTCCAGTCTCATCTAGGTTCAGTCAGTATCATCTAAGGGCAGTTAGTCTCATCTAGGGTCAGTCCAGTCTCAGGAGGGTACTCCTGGTACCTTCTGGTACTGAATGTTCCAGAAGGCGAGCATGCAAAAGAAAAAAAGAAAACAGTTTTCTGTTTCAAGACAACATCGCATGTGATTTTTTCTAGCACAAATGTTTTTGTTCTCTTCGACTGCGCAATATTACCCTCACTATCTTTTATTGCGGCTATAAGGCCTGCTGCTGCCGATTGTTTACATTGATGGCACAAGAGCTTGCTTCACCATGTTCATAGAAATGGACATGATTTGAAATTAAGATCTATGGCCTTTGCATTAGTCAAACAATCAAATTCTCTCTTAAGTAAAATTCTCTCTATATATAGCTCCTCTGAGGGTGACGTCGAATGTAACCGGATCACCTCCTTGTAGCACGCATGCGAGTCGCCAGCTGAGCAGCACCACACGTTAGTCATTGCGCTGGCATGATCCAGTGCTGAGTCTAAGACGCAGTTCAGATCACCACCTAATATCAAATCATTTAAGTTTGGTAAAAGTGAACAAAGAATTACTGAAGAATTGAACATTATACCAGTTGGGGGCATACACATCTTCTAGAACTACTGACTTATTAAACAATTTCCCTTGAATGATTATATACTGAGCATTTTTTCCCTTATAGTGTTTACCTCTTCAAACTGTACATGACACCTCTGTTGGTCTTTATTTAATAAATGGGTCTTCTGTAAATAAACTATATCTATTTTTAATTTGCTTAAATGAGAAACATACTTTGCTTCGTTTCACTGGATGATTCAATCCCCGAACATTCGAACTCACCAATGTGGTGTCCGCCCTGCTATACCCTTATCAGCAAAAGCCATTCAGAGAATCTTTCAGATGATGCTCTGTTACAAGTCTCTGTTACATGTTGCCAGCCCCTCTGAAAAGGCCCATCAATGATCAAGTTAAATCTTTATCAATATAGCTCTTATATTGGCCATCCTTCCAAAGGTATTTGAAAATCAAATACGGGTATTTGGGAATCAAAATAAAATATTTGTACAGTCCCACAGTCCCACAGTAATGTGATTAAGGGTAAACATATGACCTCTAGGGAGTGAAATCGCGGCCTCTTTCTCGGTTACCTTCAGCCGCATCAACTCTTTTATTAACTTCATAGTTCAATCTGGACAACCTGGCTTCGGAGTTCTGCCGGCTGGACTATCGCCTATCTTCACTTTTCATCAGCAGGTCTTGTTTAAGAGATTCTGTGGCTCGGAGCACCACGCACCGTCACTGGCTGTAGCAGTTAGAGCTTTGGTTTTTCTTCAACAGCGTTTTTCTTTTTTCCCGCAACTCTCGAAACTTGTGAAACTTTCTAGTTGCAGTAGAAAAGTTAGATGGTGCAGGTTTAAGTTAATTTTGTGTTTTCCATTTTTCAGAATAACAAATAACTTAAAATGCTCAGTCCTGCTGTGAGTGTCCATGTTTGTTAGGGCAAGTTTAAAATACAAAATTCATCATCTATCTTTTACAGTGCTGCCAGCACTTTAGTTCAGAGTTGTTTTAACTTTTTAACTACCGGTAGGTATCCAAATAATAAATCAACCACCCACAACTCAATCAGCCCTGGAAATGTTTCTCTCGTAGGTCTGTGGACAAGACGGAAAGTTTCCCATTTTAAACTAAATCATGGCTGCAGTGGGTTGCATAGTCCAGGGTCCAGGGTTACATAGATTATCAAAACTAGAAAATGTGCTAAGTAGAGCACAGACCTCCGCCAAGTAAGCAGTTTGTATTGCCTTGTATATGTCTTTCCAATCCTTGCACTTCAAGTGTCTGACTTCTGACAGTATGCCATATACTGTAAACAGGACTCTAGAACAAGAACTATAGAACTATTGAAGTCTAGTACTAGAACATTTGAATATTCTTTATCTACCTACCAACCAATTGGCTGTTCTGAGCTGAGTCCAATGACACCCAAGTGCGGTGTTATGTAAATACGTTTGTAAGTTAGGTGACTTTTTGTGATATGTCACGCCCACTGTCATGCCCCCTTTTGGCCGATTGGCATGAAAAGGTAATGAGGTCTTGCTCGGCCTATAATCAATATTCTCACCTCTTTATTACTAGACCAGAACAACTACCGCTGTTTATTACCAGACATAGTGGACTTGTACAAGGCACGATAGGGTATTGGATGGGGTGTTCGACTCCCAGCCAAATGGTACTGGGTTTGATCCCCAAGTCCACAGACTACATGTAGGCATTCTGCCTTCAGCAAGATGCTCTACCTGCTCCTGTCATTGCTATTGCTTCCACGTTACAAGACACTCACCAGATTAAAGTCTATGGTGCTGAACGTTAAACAGCGCCTATAACAGAAAAAGTTATAGGCTTATAATGAGGATCCTCGAAGAAACATGTTAAACATTTCCCATGTATGAAAATGTGTGAATTTGCATAAATCCTTAGTTTTGCTGATGGTCCAATCTCTATGAAATAGTATTTCTGCGAGAAAACAAATGGTGGGCAGTGGGATGGCCAGTCTTGAGTGCAGGATGTTCCCTGACCACCCCCCAACTCCACCCATAGGGCTCCGCCCCTGTGTGCAACAATTACTGTCACCCTTATTTGTGTTTGTCCAGGAATCTGGACAAAACTTCAGGAGCTGAATACCTGGCAACAGTGTGTCTTACTGCCCCAATACTTCAATGTAAAATGCTTTTAAAGTGATTCTTTATATCAATATATTCTATACAGGTTATACGGTTATTATATGTTGGTCTTCATACTGAAAAGTAGTCTGTTTCAGTAGCGTTTTCCACTAAACTGTCACTTCTCAGCTAAAATGCAAAGTGAACTGAATTTACAGTATTTTACTCCAAAAATGTACACATTACTTAACTAGTAACCAGCAGTTACCATAGTAACAAGGTAACACTGGCATTTGATATGTAATAGGACAACAGGAATCCTTCTCTAGGGTAGCAATAATAAAAATAATGAAAAGATCCATTCATTATTTTGCACAAAAGGACCCAGAGAACAACAATGAGATGTTTATCACCGGACTTCACAAAAAAATCACAAAAGCGAACAGGTGTCATCAGAGGTTGAATAGTCAGACTTTAGATTAATATCTAAGGTCTAATGGCAGACAAGCTCAAATCTGGGTGAACGGGGCGTTTCACTATCTTTCGCTGTTTGGACCACTCATG
Source organism: Melanonus zugmayeri (assembly GCA_900302345.1). Classification (NCBI taxonomy): domain Eukaryota; kingdom Metazoa; phylum Chordata; class Actinopteri; order Gadiformes; family Melanonidae; genus Melanonus; species Melanonus zugmayeri. The sequence goes on along the minus strand of OMKN01013222.1, from coordinate 15,407 downwards.
TTCCTGGAGGCGGGGATCTGTAAGTGCGTAGTAGAACTGCTGGATCCAAGGTTGAACAAATGGCTTGAACGCTAAAAAAGAAATACTGACTGTGATTAGCACCCTGCAGTGATCAGGAGCATGGGAAATTCACTTATATTCAATGGCGTGTCCAGACTAATTTAGTAGGGTGGTCCAGGAGTGGCACAAAATACCACAGGGGGGGCACTGGCTCTCTCTATGTCATCCTCGGACGAGCCACCAATGGTGTTTCCAGTCATCTCGATCCTCCGTGCATCTGGCTAGCTCGCCAGTACTTTTCCGCCAGTGACCTGCCAGCCTCATTCTCCTAGCTACTATTTTCTCACCCTTGGTAACCCCCCATACAGAAGCTTGTCGGCCCACAACACTAACTGTGTACAACAATACAGAGAATGATAATCAGTCCACAAACTAGGATAATACATAATATACAGTACATGCGTATAATAAAAAAAACATTGTCTACTATTGTGAAATTAAAACAAAATAGTAGATTTTGACAAGTTCAAATCCTATCAACGGACAGATTTATTTAGGGTAGACAATCAACATTTTTTGGGGGAAATGTGCCCCCCCCCCCTTAACCTGCCAAACTTTAATATACATGGATTTATGGCTTTGGTGGATTTAATATCCGTGGCTTTATTTATTTATTTTTTTCATTTCGGCATGTTGTTGTACATAAAAACACACTTGAATCCACTTGGTTAGAAATCAAAGATCATAGATACAACTGTAGTATATAATCCGTATTCAGTCTTCTCTGTGTTGGTTATGGGTTTTCATTTTTTGGCATTTGCACATTCTGTGACCTTATCATTTACTCAAGAAAACCAACAGAATTATCTGGATCCATCATGCTTAGCTCAGGTTACTCTATTGTCTAATCCCACTCACACCCTTTTGCTCCACATATAAATGGATGGATTCTGCAACTGATAGGCTACTGTATCAAGAAGTAACTGAAGAATTACAGGTGAGTTACTGTACTGCATATTTTGTAATTTTTTTAATCAATGTGAATATGTCTCAGTATAATTATTTCTGTTATAATTTATTTTGTGCTTGTGGGCTACTTATACTTGCGTTTGGACCAAGCATGCTTTACATGTCGGTTGAGTTCTTCAAAATTCCCACAACTTTCCTACAACAAGGATTGGTGTTGTTTTATGGTATTTCTCTCTTAATTATGAGCCACAATTACATTATCCTCTTTTTAACCCCAATTTGGTAGACATCAACAGATCCACATTTGATTCCACACTTGTGTTAATGGTTGAATGCTAAATTGTCTACAATAAAAAGGGAAATCAGAATTAAGCTTGTATACAGACGAGTACATTCATAACTGTGGGATCACTGGATCCCACTTGTTCAACAGCTCTGTGATTAACATGTTTTTAACCATGTGGGAGCCTGTGCTACATAATAGGAATATCTTTGTTTAGATTATTATTTAATATGTAATGTGTTACATTTAACAGGTCAAATTTGAATGAAAGTATATTGTTTTTTTGGGACTCCCAATCTCACAAAAAAGCTCAACTGTCTTTTTTCTTTCTTTCCTCGCTGGTCCAGAACAATGTGGCTGGTTATCCTTGTGCTCCATCTGTGGTTAGTTGACGCACAGGATATTCCGGCAGGGTTAATAATCTGTGGTACACATAGCACATACAGACCTCCAGGTTTGTAGTATTTTCCACAATTAAACGTGTGAATCTGTGAAACAAACAATATATTAACTTTTTAATAAATGTAAAATTGTATACATTTATTCAATTTAAAATATTGCTATTCATGTTTTTATACATTTTTTTGGTCCCTAGAAAATGACGACATACGGGTGGAATGCAACACAGAATACATGGATTTGAGCATCTATCTCTGTCCCATTTACCAGTCTGCTTATAACGAATCTCTTGTGGCTCTGAATGGAGAGTTTCAGAAGCAAGCGTGCCATGGGATTCCCGACTGGGATGCCGATCCACCTATACTGAGATTTAAACTCTCCATTAATGAAAGTGCTGAGAGTTTCTGCGGTAGCCAAAGCATGGTACTCGGACAAAACCGTTGCTTGTGCCACATCAATAATCAATAGAAAATAATGGAATTGTGAGACATGTTTTAGAAATGTGTGTAAACCAGAAGTATATAAAAAAGATTAAAAACATGCTGGCATTTTACTTCCCTTCAGAATTATTTAACATAATTTAAATGATTTAAATAATCTTCCTTTAAATAAAAATGTGAAATTTGACTTAACATTTCTGTTGACAGATAACCAGTAAGGTGGGTACTGGAATCTTTGCGGACTTCTCAAATATCCAATATGTTAACATCTGGGGAGTAGTCAATTCCCAGGACCCTAGTCCGGGTATCATCACTTATCGGGAGCAGATAATGTACAAGTTTGCTTGCCTCTATCCCTTGCAATATATGGTGAACAACACCAAACTGAGCGTGTAAGTAAACCGACCCACTCCACCAACTTCATAGGCTTCTATTGCCTAATTTACTTTTTGTAATTTATGTAAATAAATCACTGCTAGGAGTTCTCTTATAAATGTATGTATGTATGTATTTGTGTTTATTAATTATAGATCGGGTGTGAGTATTGCCATAACGGACAATAATGGTAGTTTCATCAGTAGTCTAAGTATGGGACTTTACAATGTAAGTTCTGCTTCAGCCTTTTGGCTCAGTATTCCTATCAAGGACAAAACACTTTTTGTGTTCAGAGCAGATTTGATAAGCTGATAGTGTTCCTTCTTGTTCTATGGAATAGGATACACGCTACCATTCCCCCCTTATTGTTCCAGAAGAAGGGCTGAACTTGAAGACCAGGATTTTTGTGGGAGTTAAGGCGACCAATTTAACAGACAGGTAATGGTGCCATCCCTACCATTATAAAAAAATATATATATAGATAGATACTTTGTGATTAATGTTTGTCTGTTCTTCCTTCCTTCCTAAGGTTTAATGTGCTACTCGACCGATGTTTTGCAACTACCACTCCCTTACCCACAAACAGAACCTATTATGATCTTTTCGTAGGGTGAGTCTCCTTATCAGCGATGCAGTATATTTCTATTGTCTTGTTTCTCTAGGTCATCCGTAGTTCCAATGTTCAATTACTCCCCAATCCCATGACTCATATGCCGTTTCTCATCCAAGATGTGTCCGAGATGGACAAACAAAGTTGGAAGTAAACGGGCAGTCCCAGGTCGCACATTTCTCCTTCGAGGCCTTCAGATTTGTGGAACACAAGAATCAATCCCTCTCCACGTTCTACCTCCATTGTATCACCAGGCTCTGTGAGGTGGACAAGTGCGATAACCTGTTGCCAGTGAGTAGCACAGTAACAATCACACACACAGACAAATCAAACATACAAATCAGACAGACAGATTGACAGACATCAGAACCAGAGACATACAGATAGATGGACAAAACAGACAGATCAAACAAGCATATGAGACAGACAGATTGGCAGATATAGACAGACAGACATACAGATTCCCCCTGAATGTTATATGTGTTTTTTTTAGAACTGTGACGGATCATCTGAAACAAATCTAAGGAGAAGGAGAGATGTTACTTCAGAGACAGAGTCAGCGACAGTCAGCTCTCCCCCTATTGTGGTGTCGCAACATTCTGGTTAGTCCCCTTTCTGTTGTTCAGTGCAAAGATATCTGTCTGGCATCATTCAGTGCTAACAGCAATTAAAAATAAATCATGATTATCAAACTCCTAAAGTGCAGTGCAACGAACCTGCATTACATGTGAACCTGCACATAAACGACCTTACCACCCACCCCTGCCCCCACCTCAGCAGGTTGGTTAGTTCTGGTTCCGGGCTGGTGCTAGTGAACCTAGTTCTGGTTCCGGGCTGGTGCTAGTGAACCTGCCTTCTAAGAACCGGTTTGCTTTTCCACAGGCTCGAGAGCCACGTCATTACGTCACTGTATACGTCTCTGCTTCGCAATCTTTGCAGAGCTGCACGAGTCTGAACCTGGCTCCTTATTCCAATTCTCTGGTCCACCTTAACCTCTTAAATATTAGTTTATCATCTTTGAATGGTAATGTATCGTCATGAAATGAAGATATTGACTTTGTGATATCCAATAGTTGTATAGTCAATTAATTAATTAATTACGATGCAAAGATACACCCTTAAAATGATCAAAATGAGGTTTGAAACGTGTTTTAGACAATTGTCTCAATTGACAATTGAGACAATTGAGAACAATCTCCAGACAATTAACAAACAAAAAAAACGATGAGACTCTGACATCAGCGGTTCTTGGTTCTAGACCAGCTTTGTTTTGGAGCCGCTCTGGAACCAGTTCTCCTGGCGAGCCAGAAGAGCCAGTTCTTTTGTTGTCCAAACGCAAAGAATTGGTTCCCGATTAGGCACCGGCTGCGCCTTGGTGGAAGGCATTTTGAGGGCCGGTCAGGGCCGGGTCAGGAGCTGGAGCAGGAGCGATGAAGTCTCATCGTTTTTTGAATTCATTGTCTGGAGATTGCTGTTAATTGTCTCCCTGTGGTGAGCCCTTGCTTCCTGCAGTCTCTGATTCTGTAGGCTGTGCATGTTTGATATTACCATAACCATACCATAACACCCTAACACATTTTTCCTGGTATCACATTTGATAGAGTAGATTAAGTCGTTTTCACATATGAACTCCGGACAATGACCTGCTATATTCACACATGGGCTCAATCGTACGGAAGCCCTAAGCGGTCATACATTCATACATTTTATGTCCTCCGCTTTCCCGTGATAACGAGTTAATTTCATTTGTTTTCTCGAGATCTTGAGTTATTTATGTCATTATCTCGAAATAACAAATTAGATTTTCCCGAGATAACGGGATCATTTTCTCGAGATCTCAAGATAACAAAACTTTGTTTTCCCGAGATAACGAGATAATTATTCGATGACGCACACTAATGTGTATATTGTCTGTAACAGCAAGGCAAAGCAATTTCAGCCTGTGTGTCAGGCCTTGATTGAAGAGATATGTGACGCGGTGATCAATTTCTCCTGCTCCTGACATTGCTACACTGAATGACGTTTCCTGCTATGATTTAGACTACCATTTTGTTTTCTCGAGATCTCGAATTAATCATCTCGTTATCTCGGGAAAACAACATTTGTTATTTCGAGATAATGTAAAGAACTCGAGATCTCGAGAAAACAAATAAAATTAACTCATTATCACGGAAAAACGGAGGAAATAAAATGTATGAATGCATGACCACTTAGGGCTTCCGTACAATCAGACATTACACAGACTTTGTAGGTCTACTAGGGAGCTGGCAGGGGAAAATCTGTTCAACTGATTCGGACATTTGCGTTCTCACATACAGATCCTCCTCGGGCTTCAAGTTCCAAGATTCCCTCTCATATGTCCCTATTGCAAGACACATTGACTGGTCATGGCCAAGGTCGATTACCCTGTAGAAAAAATCTCTCTCTCTCTATATATATATATACAGTATATATAATATATATACAATAATGTACCAGTCATTTTAACACAATGCCCTCTTCTGTGTGTGTGTCCTCAGTTTCTCAGACACAGCCCAAGGGAATCAGCCACACTGTGGTGGGATTAGGGGTTGCGGTGGCGCTTCTGGCTCTTCTCTATGGTGCTGTCATCCTGTTCTTCCTCAGGAATAGGAAGAATAAGAAATAGATGCACACGTCTGGTCCAACCTTTCACCTTTCTGTTCTCTTTCTGTTGATACCATTTAACGGATGGATCTTTCCATCCGTAATATCATACAGCTAGTAAAACAGTGGACACTAAGAGATATGAAGATTAATAAGATTGTATTAAATATTTTGACCATGATCACATGCTGTTGCTAAATACAGATGTAGGCCATTATGTAGGCATGCCGGAAAACAATCATTAACATACAAATATAATAGATAAATCAGGAGTGTAGAGTATGTGAGAAAAAACGGTATCATATTTAATATAATTGAGGGATAGAAATGCATTGATGATTGGTGACAAATAATGAAAATCAAATAAAGTATTTTAATTTTGTGATTTGATGATAGCGTTTGTTCAATTAGTGCAACGCTCCACTATTATATGTCATATGTCATGGGTTATTATTACAATTATGTATATCATAGATGGAAAAACAATTCAAGGAATATTTCAAGGAATTAGACTTTATACAGAGTAAAACAAATTTGATCTTGGTTGGTAATTAAAGGAATACTTTCCTGAAGTATTCATTTAAAGACGTATCTTCCAAGTGCTTGTATCTTTATTTATAAAATCAAAATGGTGTCATATTGCCCCTTTTATTTTCTTTATCGGCTTTATCTTAGACAAAAAAGTCTAAACAAGGCATAACCTCTTCTCATTTCAGTGCTGTTTTAGCAGAGGTTAGCATTCTTAAAGAGAGCAACTCCTCCACCCACTCATTGGAGGAAATCATCATTCTCTCCCACAACGCCACCTCGTACGAACTCGAATCCATCCAGTTCACCACCCCACCATAGCTTCTGCCTACAGAGAGAGCAAAAGAGCCAAACATTAGTCACACTTAACAAACAACCACTTCCCCAGATATATACTGGATATAGTTTGATAAATATATACAGTATATTTACTACAGTATTCAGTTGTTAGCAGATGTTTTTATCCAAAGCAATTTACAGTGAATTCAGGTATGAATTAAGGAGTAGGTAGGGGTTAGGCATTTTGCACAAGGATGCCTACGGGTAGGCTGCGGACATTGGGGATCGAACGCAGTACCTATCCTGCCTCATATACTGTACATTTTGCATTTGTACCTGTGCCAAGGCCTAGTCTTAAGCCCCCAAGCAGGTTGCTAGCCAGCCTGTCTCGGTCCCAGACTGTCAGTTCGACGCAGGCTTCCGTCAGGTCCGCTTGTTTGATGCCGTCATACACCATTATGTGGTTAAAGATGGGGTTTATCGTTCTTCGCAATACACGCGTCTTCTGGCGGCTTTTCCGGCTTGTGTCTGGCAGCACAAAGCTTTAACAATGAAATAAAATTTGAAAAAACATGGAAATGAATCATTTTGGGGTTTTGTAGCTTTTTTCGTTGTTGACCATACCATTTTTTTGTAATTAAATGTAATCAAATCTGCACAGCATGGAACCAAGTAAATACTTCCAATCTGTGGAAGAATCTATGGTACACCTGCAAAAATGTTTTTAAATGTCATACCATTTAACATAGGGATCAATGCTGGCTCGGATCAGAGGAAGGTTCTTGCACTCTTTCACCCAAATGTGTACTTCACCCATGGGTGGGGCATCCTTTATCACGCCTGTGCAGCAGAAAGCACAGAGAAAGGTTTTAATACCAAACCAGAATAAGGACCATAAGGTAATGTACCATATGGTAATGTACCTTATTCTGGTCTGGAATTAAAACCTGTTTATAAACTGTGTCGTTGTTGAAAACACACACTCACCCTCACTGGGTGTCACTTGTGGGAGAAAGCGTATGGCCAGTCTCATCTCTCCTCTGTTGTCTGAAGGCATCATACTGAATGGCATCTGATGAAGATGATGATGACAGGAGATGATGAAGATAGATTTGCATGTAACAAATCCATCAGAACATATCACAGAACAAATGTATCTCATATTATCAGACAATATAGCCATATAGTCATTGTGCTTGAGTAATTAACTGGTTGTTGTAAATTGATAGATGCTATGACCTTAATTAACTATGTAATTTAATTAAGTTACAACATTGACAATTTTCTGTCAATGTTGATGGATTAAGGTGATGAATTAAACACTATTACTCCCATGATTTCCTTGTGTATTATCAATATGATCTGTCATCTTCAACTGTATTATCAGTGAATCTTGTGTGTGCGTACGTATGCATCTGTTAGCAGAGTATGTGCCGAAGTGTTTTGGGTTTGTAGCAGTGTAGTGTGCAGGGGTTTTACCTTTACCCGGGCTCTGAGGGCCAAGTAGTTCATCTGGGTGTGGTCAAAGTCCCAGGTGGAGAGGTCCACGTCTACCTCACCCAGGAAGCTGTTCTTGCCAAACGTATCATGATGCCACATAGAAAGAATGAGTGTTTGGGTCCTCAGATACTCCATGCGAACACGATACTGGGGAGGTACACAGGAGCCATTTGTTGTTGTGTCTTTGTGTGGTATTGTTCACACAAGCAGTGTCATTTGTTCATTTCAGATCTTGAGAACACGTACAATATGCCAACGATACTCACTCTCAGGATCTCATTAAATGTTGGGTTGAGTGTCTTCTTTTTCACCGACGTCTTTCTCTTCCCAAGACTTGCTTTGTCTGGTACAAGATACGTTTTCACGTACCTAACAAAAGATACAATTATATTGTTGTGATAAGTTTGATGATGAACACTGAATAAATTTGCTGTATGTTCACTGGTGCCCTTGGCACCAGTGTTAAATTTAAGGTTTCAAATATGGAAATGGGAATATATATATATATATATATATAAATAGATATATGTACTCACGGGTCAGAATGGCCCCTTTTTGTGTCAACCGCAGCCAGTCCTTGGCACTGCGCCACAAAGATGTGGAACTCTCTAAGCTTCTGGATGTAGTTGATGGAGAACTGGATGTTTCCCTGGACCTCCACATTGCCAAAGTCCCCACTGTACATGCTTATCACACTGCCACTCAGCTGGCCACACACACACATACACACACACACACACACACCGCATCGTATTAAGTACCTGTTGCCGTAGGTCAGGTTTAGTAAGGTAAAAGAGGACATGGATGTCCTGCCAGAAGACATGGGCTGGTTGGTTGTTCCCTGTTTCCCCTATGCTTAAACACTGACCCCTCATATTTGGAGATAAGGGTTTGTTTGTTTTGGTTCACACTAAAACATACAAAAAACAAAATAACTATTTTGCAAGTAATAGTTAACTCTGGAAAATGTAATCATTTTAACTTTAATTCCAGGGAAGTTAACTTGTTGCAAACTTCCCTGGAATTAACGCTCATCATTCAAAATAGATCAAGAGCAGTGTTATACAATACTGCCACTGAAATGCAGTGCTTTTTGTGTCATCACTTGTAACACTTGTGTCATACAATCATCTGTGAAATGTGATCTTCAGCCTATGTATAGTATTCAATCGTTTCCAGGAGCAATTGCCTCGCTATGTCCACATTTATTTGTTGCCTAGTAAATCCAGAATAGATTACTGGGAAATGGTACCTGAGAACCAAAAAAAACCCAGCAGCATAATCTGATTATGCTGTGGCATCCGCTGGTCTTACCTCCTTCTGGAGTAAAGTGGGTACTGATTTGCTCATCTTCTTCACATGATCTGGATCGGAGAATGAGGACGTGGAAGCCGATGACATGGACGTCGCTGAGAAACCAAAACATATATATATATGTGAGCAAGCAAAACATTTTTTTTATTCACTCAACATACTGACATTTCTAATTTAAGAAATGTAAATCAAATTGGAACCATCGATGCTTTGTCTCATGTCAATTGGGTCTGGTCTTCGCTCTTGCCCTGTAGAATACAATAATAAAATGTTATTGGATGCATTAAAAAATCCAAATATGAACTATATATATTGGAGGTCAATTTTCCCTCACTTGGAGATACAGATGCCGTTATGCCCTCCAAGCTCTTGGTCATATTTTTAGGTCTGACTTCGGCTCGTCTCAGAGCTCTCTTCACAGGGTTTGGGTCCTCGTTGTCGTTTTCCCCTAAATAAACACACAAACAAAACAGCCACATAACCAGTGAGGCTTTTCAAGTACATGACAAAACCTCCTAAACACGTTCTGCTGCCAAACAAGTTGGTATGCTTGACACAGTGTAATGACACTAGACATGAGCTATACATTAATAAAACTATATGATTTTGCAAATAATAATGATGTGGCAAATAAAAGCCATTTAGTTTGATGTTTTGGGACAATATTGATAACTTTCCAGAATGATGGTGATATATTACTTCTTCTTCAGAACTGTTGAAACCTCTTGAAGATGGATTCTTAGTCATTCTCAGTTTCATAAAAACTGGCTTAATTAAAAAGGCTGTGGTTAACTGTCTATACATATATATATATTTACATCTATACATCCAAATAGAGGCAGTACAGTTGGTGACATTTATGTCACAATAAAGCCAACGCTTATGCACTGTCCAGCCCACAAGTCAAACAGACATGGACATCATACAAGGATGTCCCTGGATACATCCCTCTTTGATAACATTGACACAGCACCAGCCACAATATCTTCAACATTCAACGCCATTCATCAACATTCAACCCTGTGCATTAATGTGTGTGTGTGTGTGTATGTGTGCGTGCACGCGTAAAAATACATTTCTTACAAAGCACTGTAAGAAGGACACCAACACTCAGCTCTTAATGAGGGGATGACTAAAGATTAGTGTTAATCATATTTTCAACATCTTTAGTTGCATTAGCATTAATTATACTAATGTCATAATAGTGTAATCATATTTCATATTAATGCATGCATACACATGTGTTTTATGGATGTTTTTAAAAAGCTTTTTTGTAATTGTTAAATACAAAAAGTAAATGCTGCTTACAGTTGGAACTGGTCCGTGAGTTGCTCCGGGTTTCCGATGTGCTGCTTATAGATGATTCTCTTCCTGTGTCCGAACTGCTGTGATTCACCCACAGGGGGCGCTGTGCCGTTTTGCTTCCCCTCTTGCCATAATGCGCCTCTGAGCCCACTGGGGTACTCCCTCTAGCCGGACCACTCAAGTCAAGGTCATAACCGGACTTGCCCTCTGACACCTGTTCACTCACAACTGGGGCCAGGGAGTTGTGGACGCTGGTGTCCTCAGTCATGCCCAGGTAATGCCGATAGTCTCGCGGAACAAATGCACGAGCCCGCAATGCTTGAAATTCAGAATCAACTGATGGTGTCTGAGAAGTGGAGACTCTGCCCTCGCTTTGGCTCCTATGTTGTGACTTATCGGCACTCTGTCTCCTAATTCCTTCCTGAGGCTTTTTATCATGGTCTTGTTCTTCGCTGACATTCAGCGAGACCATGCTGGTGGCACGGCCCATGACACTTATATGGCTGCTTATGTTGCCAAAACGGTCCTTCCTCACCTTGGGAGAGCGAGTCTCTTTTCCCTTGTTGCTTTGCAGTTTAGTTGAGGTTTTCTCCCCTCTAGGACTCTCCTTCGAGCCCCTCCTGCTGTCTTTGTGCTGACCTGACTGTGCAGGCGGTGAAGATTTTGAGACTAGAGCTGGTCTAAAGCTCTTCTCAACAATGACAGCAGGAGGGGGTTTGTGGTGAAAATCAGTTTCAAAACTCTGCTGTAACTCTGAACCAGGGGACTGTGAATCTATGATTTCTTTATTTTTGGGGGGCTTTGTCTTTTCACCTCTGTGACTAAAATTGGAATCATCCCAAAATTCACGGATATTGTTGAATTGTGCACGATTTGTGCCCAAACTTGGGGACAATTTTTCCTGTCTCTGTGTAAAATGCCATTGGACTCCATTGAAGTCTTCTAGGTCATTGTCTGCATCCTTATCAATTGACCTAAGGTCATATTCAGACTTTGTCAATCTTTTATTTAGTTTTACAGAATTTGGAGCAGAGATGATTTTGCCATCGCCTCCATCTTTAGATTTACCTGTGTAAAACACTGGTCTGTTATTTTCCTGCTCCCAGAAAGATCTGAGCTGTCTCATCCTCTCTGTTGTGTTTTCCTGACGTTGGGGTGGCAGTCTTGTTGAATTCGGGCTATTCTGCATTATGTCTTTGTTGGTTGAATCTTTTTTAAGAGCCATGTCTGTTTGCACAGCACCGTCTTCATATACTTTCCTTTTTGTATCTTCATTTGCATGTCTCTGCATTGGTGGCTTAGCGGTTGAAAGAGCATTACTTCCACTCCTCTGGTAATCCATAAACGGTCTGGGAATAGACTGATGGAGTGTATCATGGTCTGGATTGTCCTCCATTGGCAGGGCTGTCTTGAAATTTGGAGCTGGGCTAGCCCTGAGAAACTCATCCTGCTGTGGGGTTGTTAAAGATGAAGATAATAATGCCGATGATGGTTTGTCTAGTAGAGGGCTTGCCCTAGATTGGGAAGCTTCCAGAGCAGGCTGCATGGCAGACCCTATGATGGATCTAGACTGTGCCTTTGGCTGAGAACTGACTGTAGTCAGGGATATAATTTCAGTGTCTGAACCTTGTCTGACTAAGACTTGGGGGTTTGTCTGTAACATGAAATGATCTGTTGCGTAATTTGGTCCCTCCTTTCTATCTTGTCTGTAAGATGTGGGTTTCTTTTCATCTTTGGAAGTACTTGTATTATATTTTCCTCTCTCACGGGCAGAAGCCATGTCAAATATATAATCATTTATTTCTTCCTGTCTCTCTTTATCCATTTGAAAGATTACAGGCTTCTGCCTTTCGTCACTGATCGTTGAGTTTGATCTGCTGAGGATTTTGGGGCCTGTGTTGTCCCTCTCCCAAAAGGACTTGAGATTTGATATTTTGCCTCCCTGATTTTCATGTTCATTGTCTTTGATGCTCAACACCTTCGCTTCTTGTCTTGCATCCTTCTTTACATCTTCTTGCATCACTCTCACCTCCTTTTTTCTTTCTATATTCTCTTTTACTTCATTCGACTTCTTTAATAAGTGATCTCTCTTCATCTCTATTACCTGAGATCCATTATTATCACTCATTCTGTCTTCATGGGTACCTTTAACCTCGATGTCCTCCTTTCTGTCCATGTTAATAACGGTTTGTTGGCTGTCCTCTGTGTCCAGCCAATCATTGCTGTCGGTGCTGCTCCTGAACCACTCCAGGACCTTTGCTATGGAGCCCTCCTCACCCTCACTGGCAGTGAAAATCTGGTGGGATAATTTGGGTTTCGGACTTGACGTTGGAGCCGTGTGCTGATAAGGCTCAATTAAGTTGAGGTCGTAGCGTACTGGCTGATCTGAAAAAAAGAAAAAAGTTTGGAAATCACTGATGCCATAATGATGATATGGAAGGTGCCTACACAAATAAAGCTATTGTTTTAGCTTACCCAGAAAGCTCTGTGTCATGCTTAGCTCTTCATGTTCTTCTGGTTCCTTAATTTTGTTTGTAGATAGATAGGTAGTGAGGGAATCCCCATGTTCATGTGGCTTTAAATCACTGCTCTTTTCTGGGCTGACTCTTCCGATGTCAGTGGGCCCATCAAGCTTGGTGTATGCGATAGTACTGAAATGAAGACATAACAGATTAACAGTGTTGATGGAAATTCTCACATCAACTGGTTATAGTGAAGTCCAATTTGTTACTGACATTTCCGGTGTTACAGAAGGAACGTTCATCACATCCTCTTCTGCTGGCTCCTTTTCTTGGAGCACCACAGTAGGATGCTTAAGTGGCTGAGCAGCAACATGAGGGGAAAACTGAGACATGGACACTTCAGTTTCTTGAGCTTGTGACTCCACACTTCTCTCACTGGACTGGCTTGCCGCAGTGCTCTGAAAATGCTGTTGGAGACTCAGTCTTGGTGCCGGGATGATGACCTTGGCATCTTTGGGAAGGTCCCGCCCAGGGACATTGTTGGCCGATGTGCTGCTACGCCTAGAGGCAAACGTTCTCTTCTTGGGCACAGGTCTGAACCCTGTAGAAGACCCTTCTGTGGTGACAGAGCCCCCTGATGTTGGCGGGCCTACAACGGGATCCTTCAAGGGAGCCGTGGCTTCTATGTACAGACAGCAAAGAAGACAGTGACGAAGAAAGTCTGACAATAGAGATTGCCATTACTTTTACAACACACTATATATTTATAACACTTTTGTGCTATGGTTTTGCTTATTTACTCCTGTCTATCACGAAATGCCAATGCCAGTACTATGCATCCCTAGCACACAGCTGTGACCATTGTGTGTAGATGTATTATTTTGTGTGTGCCATTATTATTTTCATCATGTTTATCTAAAACAGGAGTGCCCAACCAGTCGATCGCAATCGACCAGTAAAAGAGAAAGGTGTTTATAAAACGGATAGTTTTATAAACCACCGAAGTGCATCACAGATTTCGGTGCCCGAGCTGCCGATTGTAATGTCCGCCCTCCGGTGCTCCGAACCCGCCCCCGCACCTCCCTAACGGGACGGTCTGGAGCGCCGCTTGTATTCCTCTGTATGACGCGACGCCGCTTTCCTCTCCCGTGCGACGCGCCTTCTGAGGTCGTTTTCACACCTGAATCCAGAAGATCTGCTCCGGTTCAGTTCGGTGGTGAAGTCGCTACTTTGTTGCATTTTTCATTTGGTTCGGTTTGCGTTCACACAGGACTTTGTCAAGCGAACTAAACGATGTAAACACGCCACGCTGTTGAACGCTTCCTAATAATAGGCTAAGAGACCCCCGTATTCAAGCGAGCCAAAGTTCGGCTGTTTGGTCCACACCAAAGTTCGTTTGAGCGTTCACAACCCAAACGAACCGAACTATCTGAGGAAACGCTCCAGAAACGAACCGCACCAGGGTTCACTTGCAAGCGAACCAGAGTCCGAGATTGCTTTCACACGACCCCAAACCAAGCGGACTATCCGAGGAAACGAACTCTGGTTCGTTTAAAGTGGACCAAACACCTCAGGTGTGAAAGCATCCTAACTTTTGGTTGAGAGCCAAACAGCTGCGGCGCTCGTCAATGTCACACACATTATGGTCGATTAGCCAATCAGATAAAAGAGGCGGGTCGTAAAGGTTTTCACTACCGATGACGTCAGGTTCATACAAACTGTCAGTTATCACATGTGACAGGTGAAAAGTATATGAAGTAATTATGGACAGGTTTAGTTCATTTAAAAAAAATAAAAAAACCTAATAACTAGAATGTCACAATAAGCATTAGTTAATTAATCAGCATTATCCCGTCAGCATTACCCAGTCAGCAGCTGTATACTGCTCCCTATTTGGACTGGTAGATCTCGGCAGACTGACAACTTTAAAAGTAGATCTTGGTTCAGAAAAGGTTGGGCACCCCTGATCTAAAATATGGATTCAGACCTGTGTCAGGTGACTTCTGATGTCCCCAGTCCCCAGTGGTTATGGGTTCTTCCGTCTTTTCATTTGGTTCGGCAACAACAAGGGAAGCGCGATTAAAAGGGTTGTGTCTTTGCTGAAATCAAAAGGCACGGTGACTGAATGACACAAAAACAACCCAAATAACTTTTGTCTGTCATGGTCGGCGCTGGGTCCTAACGCACGCCGACTCTCGACGACCTTAATTGGTTATTTCCACCTTCTCACTTCCCGTCTTCCCGACACACCTGTTCACCATCACCCATCACCACCTGGCATATAAACCCCGGCTTTACACCTGCTTGTCGTCAGAGTG
>OMKN01013220.1:0-10427 GCA_900302345.1 Melanonus zugmayeri | reverse complement strand
TCAATCCTTCTAAATATGTTTATTTAAGTGGTTCATTTCCAGCTCTAACCTGCCTTGCCCAAGGGCTACCTAATTTAACAGACAACCTCTAGACTGACCTCAACTGACACATCCAGTTAAAGTGAGCAGCAAGGTATTGTCGCTGTAACACATACATGTAGGTGTCAGTGAGTTGGCGGAAGGAGTTTCGAATCTCGTTTTACTCGCTGCTAAAATCCGTCAGCGAAATTAGACTGCAAAGAGGCTGAGGTGCAGTTCGATCGATCACGTTAATAAAACATGCCTGACTCTAAAATATTTTCACCGGGTAATTGCCACAGATTAATAGTATAAGGGAGTTGTGCAGTAGGATTGTTTCTTTGATCAATGATAATGTGATTTAGCAAATTAGGCACTTAATATGAACAGAATAGCTGTTTTATTTGAATCTAATAAAGAAGAAGGATAGACTGCTGTGATAATGTATTTATACAATATATACTGTATATATATATAGGTGGTATTATATTGATGGCAAGAAAACATGCATTCATAATTTATGTTATTAATGAGTTATGATGTTGTTATTGACATTTGCTGTCCTCTTGGTTCTAGGTTTAACATTATTTAATTTGAACATAACTGTAGTAGTACACATGCAATCTCCTTTCTCCAACTCTTTCTGCAGGAAAGAAAATATTAAAATAAAAATCACCAACAACCACCACCACCACCAGAAAAGTTTACAGTCCCACCCCACCCTAACCTGGCTACAGTTGCTATGGGAACAGCTCGGCAAAAAGCCTTGAGTGTGTGTGTGTGTGTGTGTGAGCCGCCTGTAACCTTTCAACGGAAGAATCAAAAGCAGAGCTGACCTCTTTGTGAGGTGTAGCCCTGCTTCACCCTCCCTCCTGGGGAATCCACATGTCACCTGAAGACCACCGGCCCATGTCCTCCTGCTTCCCATGGGGTCCAAGGTGGGGTCTGGGGGACGTCCGCCCAGGACTGATTCTTTAGTAAAGGTCAGAAGTCAGGAAAGGGTGTAATGGTGGGCGGATGTGTGTCAAATCCCCGAAGGCTGTGTTTCCATGGGGCTTCTGGGGTAATGCTGCGTTGTGGATGCTGATTTAATTGCACCGATGCATTGATGAAGCGGAGGGAGGAGATAGGGGGACAGATTATGGGATGGTTCCTGTTTACGCTGCAGGCCACATCCATCAGGGCTGCTCCCGTCATTAAACCACCACAGCCATATTTCTCCACTCACATTACCACCGGCTCTACGTATCCCACGCTGGGACTGGAGGCATGAAGGACTGGAAGTAAACAAGATGTAAAGTAAGTTAGTGGGTGTCATTAATAAACATCAGCCTGAGCCTTCATAGATTTATATCTGAACCATCGAACGGGACGGACGGTCTGGATATATAACGACGGACGCTACAGAGAGACCTAATGGGCCTCTTTTACACGTTTGATGTGTTTGTTGCAGCGCTCATCCACAAACATCACAGTGATGTATGGATGTTAATCCTTTAATGGACGACATCAAATGGGAAATAGACATTTCTCCTCTAAATCAGATGGTGGTTATATATGAGTTATGTTGGTAATGCAGATTAAATATCTTGTAACTACTCATGCAATCCCAGACCACATCCATCCTGTGTTTACTCCTGCCATGATATCCAGCAACAGCATCAGTCTTTCTGCAAAGGAACCATTTTACCACCAGGTGTTGATTAGCCATCTCAAGCCATTTCAAAATCTACCCATTAGTGACATCAGACGTGGGAGTGTCCACCCAGATGGATAGATCAGCCTACTCCACTCCACTAGTGGAGTAGAGGCATGATAACTTCTTCACAGTAGACAACACTGTCTCCATCCTCAGGGCCTGGACAAAGAAGCAAGCAGCAAAAGGAAGAAACCAGGAGGAAGGCATATACTGTATATATATATATATATATATATATATATATATATATAATAATGCTCTTAATAAACTGCTTCTCTGGCAAGGACAAAAAAACTGCTTTTGCAGTGAAGGTGGGGAGAGGGAGAGGGAGGGAGATGGTTGTGTGTGTGTGTGTGTGTGTTTAGTTGAGTACAATGTTCTCCAGTGACATGCTGACAGTGAATGTGTGATTCTTTGAGTCTGAGATAGGGAGGAATTTGATGGTGGGCCGGTTTATCCCATCAGCGCGTCCCTCAGACCTCTCCCTGGCATGTTTGTGGCGCCTCAAGGCCAGAAGGGAGGAGGAGAAGAGAGAACGTTAGCCGGATCATTTCTCTTTGAACACCGTAATGTGATTTAGTGGATTTAGGGATTTTTTTTGTGGTTTTATTTTTTACACAGTGTGCGTAATTACAAACCTTGCAGTAATTATTTTAAAGGTTCCTCAGATTTAAGATACTCAACAGTGAGAAAAGGGTAGCAATCATCGATTGAGTTTAGTTTTTACATCTTTTAAACTAGTGATTTTATTCTTGTCAAACGCTTTTAATAATCTCACTGAAATGAGTGCAATATATTTCCTAGGGACCCTCTCTCTCTGTGTCACCCCCGGGGCCCCGGCAGGTCACTATCCGGCCCCCAGAGAGTCATTAGATGTGAAGCTGCAGCGAACCGGGGCCCCTCGGGTCGGGCTCGGCACGAAGGGCCCCGGCCTCTTGATGAGCTGTTCTCTGCCGCGGGCGCCAACAAAAGCCAGGACAGCGCTCATTAAGACCGGGGTCCAGGCGGGGTCCGGACCTGCTCGGTCATGTGAGCGGCGGACGGCGGACTTCAGGTAAATGTCTCCGTGTCTCCGGGCTCACCCAGCCGTGACCCTGGGCTGCTGGATCAAAGGCCTCCGCAGCAGCTAAACTAACTGCATAGGAGGCAGAAGATATAATACGGACGCCCAGGAACAAGAGATAGATAGACAACACAGACAGGGTTTTTAGATTTGCTTAGATGTTTAGAATAGCTTAGAATCTTTATTTAGATCATTTTGAAAGCATTTATGTAATATTGTTATTTAATTACTTCATTGCTATATGCATATAATGAAATCTAAATCTAAATGAGAAAGAGAAAATGCTTCAGGAGGTTAATGTTCTTAATGAAGTTATATTCTTTGGCCAACACTGACAATTATGACAACAATTATTTCCTGTTGGCTAACACCACAGTTATGGTTGTTTCAAAGATTCAAAAATTCAAAAACTTTATTGTCCATTAATGCAGGCAATAATGGACAATAATCGCTGGTGCATAGCTCACGTAGAGATATAATACATACATATAAAAACATCAATTGCACATAAAAAGACATTATAAAAAGACATTATATGTGTAGTAAAATCTCAACGCAATAAGAAGGTAAAATGCAGTAAAAAGTGGTGTACTAAACAGGAGTAAGAGTTCAAAGTTAAGAAGTTGACCAGGGGCTGTTAAAATGTAAGTACTAGGTATAAAGTGCTGTATGTTAGCTCAGATCAGTAAGTCTGTCGGTTCCTCCTTATTTGCTGTTGAGCTGCGCAATGGCAATGGGGATAAAAGAGCTTTTAAAACAGCACTTCCATGCCCAGGGGACTCAGCCTTCACCCCGACGGCATCATCTCAAAAGAGACATGAAGGGGGTGGGATGTGCCCTCAAGAATTTTGTTGGCCATTCTGTTGTTTTGTTGGCCATTGGGTTTCCTGCAGACTGTAGACGTTTCAAAACCTTTTCCTAACGCTCCAGCGGCCGGCAGTATCACAATAAAGGAGCGATCACAACCTTCAGCCTTCACAGGCGATTACATGGTTATATGTAGCCATACGGCGTCATTATGTACATGTACGTCATTATGGGGTTATTAGGCCCACAAGTTTAGCTTTGCGTGTCTATTTTGCATAATGACACCGACCGCCGCAGATTATATCTGTCTTCCGACGCCTCCATTGTTTAATTTGCAAAAGCTTCAATATTTGTGCATTTCTTTAATTAAACTCTTGTGTAAGATGGAAGTCCTGGCTGCGTGATAAGGCTTTGATGAAATACGTTATTTGGTACGAGCGCACATATTATTAACTTTCATTTGAGAGATCCATTCAAGATACACACAGCGCTTAAGGCTCAAATTGAAATCAAGAATCTGAATAATGATCCTTTAGGATTGGTTAACAGGTGACACAAAAGAGCAGCTAATTATAGAGATTGTGTTCTGGTGTAAACATTGATTGAAGCCACCTCTATGTACAGCCTCTGCACATTTTAATTACTTTGACAACGACGCTCGACAGCTAGTTGGTTATAATAGAGAAAGTATTATTCAAATAATACTTTCCTGAATAGAAATAAACATGGTTTGTCACATGGTTCTTAGTTTGTAGGTCTCTCACTTCATCTCTGTGCTGAAAACAGTTGGTATGACAGATGATGCCAATATTGATCCTGCTAAATTAGAATTTTATGTAAATGAGTTAAATATTATTTAGAGGAATGACCTCAACGATATCACTGCTACAGACAGACAGACAGACAGACAGACAAGGTCTTCAGTGAAGCCTTCAGCAGAACTAATTGAAATCACATCTAAGAGTGAAAGTGAAATGAGTTTAATTGATTTGCACACACACACACACACACACACACACACACACACTCACTGGGACTACTAAAGTGGGACACTTTAGTGGGACACTTTTTCAAACAACATTTTGTTGGTTCTGCCAAAACTTCTGCCATCATTTCAAAACTGCTCCTCATCAAACCGTTTCCTCATGTCGCTATGTGCATCATTATTTTGTCATTTTGACACATTCTGACTTTTCTGGCAGCAGAGTGGATGAAGTTCAGGTTAGGGGTGATGTGCCACCCCTGGAAACAGCACTCGCCATTTATTTTTCCATTATTTTTGTGAGATAGTCTTTCTGATTTCCAGGCAATTGGGAGCAGTGATAATCGGCAGAGTGAAAATGTGTCGTTTGAAAGTCACAAAAGTGGCATGAAAACTGTAGTTTGAGCTTTTCCTACCTTACTGTGCTGATGTGTATGTTTGACTGATCACAGATTAAAATCAGGGTGGTTTTAAACTTCATTTTGAAACATATGACGTAAAATCAATGAAAATGAAAATGAAAATAATTGGTCATGATACTAATCTTTTGATACAACTGTTTACTGCTAATTAGCAAATCAACCTACTGAAAAAAAGAGACTTATGATCACACTAGGGCCTATTTGTCAGAATTGTATCTTGATTGTTAATTGATTCGTTAAACCTGATGCAATATTTAAATATATGTGCAATCTCTTTACATATGGATTCCACCAAAGTATACACACAGTGCGCTGCCTGCGGGTTCATGGAGCTCTGGACGGGTCGATTGTCCGCAACAGACAAGAAACAGCGTGAAAGCAAGGCTAGCTGCACTTTATGGGAGTGAAGTCGTTTACAGCTCTTCTCCGGCCAATCAGAACACTCACGCTGAAATGACCCCGTGATTATTGTAATCATTGATTACCACGGCAACACAATAACGACTAATGTCACGCGTGGTAAATCCTAACGACTGCAACCAGGGATCGATATTAATCCCTTCGGCAAAGCTTCTACAGATCGAGAGGTCTCAGCTAGAGTTAAACTTCTGGACCTTTAAACATAACCAGAGGAAGAACTCAATATATCAACACATATGTGATAATAATATCCTGGATCCAATTTCAACTTGTGAATCAACCCGTCAATGATGGAAACACTCAATCAAGAACCATTTTCCTTGTGTCAAACACGGACCAACTAAAGTACCAACTATAACTAAGATTAATCACCCTGACTTTTTCGTTTTTTTTTGTTTTTCCAGACAAGTTTGTCTTTTTTTTCATTTGATCGTGTATTTATCCTGACTCGTGTGAAAACCACTGAACTGTATTCTCCTGTGTCAGACGCTGTTTAAAAGACAGCTATTCTATCATCCGACAGTATTTTAAAAACACAAACAAAACACATCCATCAAACTGCTTCCCCCTCGCTCTCTCGCTCTTTCTTCTACTTTCTTCTCATGTCTTTTTCAGAGTTTTCTGT
This sequence comes from Melanonus zugmayeri, assembly GCA_900302345.1. NCBI lineage: Eukaryota > Metazoa > Chordata > Actinopteri > Gadiformes > Melanonidae > Melanonus > Melanonus zugmayeri. The sequence goes on along the minus strand of OMKN01013220.1, from coordinate 4,391 downwards.
CTGTCTCAACTACTGCTGTGTCAACACAGGTAAGTACAGACATTTGCAGAATATTCTACATATTAATTAGTCCCTACCGCTGTTGCCTAGCAGCATCTTGGACCCGGTTTGGGCTCCGGGGTCCAGTCCTGTGTGTTAGCGTGTCGGTTATCCTCAGGCGGGCAGGGCTTCGTTCCACCTCCGGATGTCCAGATGTCCAGACGTCCAGGTGAGGCCGGGTGGTCCATCCAGAGCCTGTGGGAAGACCACTCATCTGGGGGAAGACTGGGGCTATGGACGGGCAGAATGAGGATGGATGCATGGATGGAAGCAAAATGGCTTAATATGACATTTTCATTGTCTAGTAATTCCCAGAGATCCAAATCGATAGATCAATTGATCATTTAAGTAAGGCAGAAGACGGTAAAGTAGAAAGCATTGATTGTATTGATCCTATGGGGGAGAATGGGGCAGAACGTGTAATTGTCAAAGATTAAATACTCAGATGTTGTGTAATGTTATTTTTCCTTTTACAAACTACATATCATTATAGTACTCTCTCATAATAATGCTGAAGATAAACCTATAAACATGTTATGGATAAAAGGGTTATAATCACAGATTGAAACAAACACAGTGATACCAGAATACACCGCCTGTACCCACATCACCCCCATCAAACCGCATTTGATGGGGGTCGGACCGCCGAACCCCCCTGCTGGTTCAAACGGCTCAGTACAGCCACGCACATCGGATGTAATGCGTGCAGACAAGAGAATCATTTGACCGACAATTCGACACGGAAACGTCTACGGAGGAGATGCGGGATGACAGCCGCAGACGGAGGCATGAGTAAAGCCAGCAATGTTGGCTTGTCTGGAACATCTCATACGCCATGACAGATCCAGGACGCTCCGGCTCAGCCCCGGTCTGACTCAACAGCAACACATTCAAGGCTGGATGGATAAAGAGAAAACAACATGAACGCGTTGTTCTCGCTTCAGTACATCTTGTTTTGTTTCAGGGGTGGATGGGGGGCGAATAAGCAGACAGGACCTATACGCTTATTTCCTCATTAAAAAGGAGGATATGTTCTTAAGTGTGAAGCGAACCCAATCACACGGTTTATACCATGTACATCTTTTATGTGTAGTACGTGCTGTGTAGCTTTAACGTAGCTACTTCCCGTAATGACTTACAAGTCTTCAGTCCAGATAAAAGTACACAACTCTGCAACTTTTATTGGGAAACACAACCACAGCCCCTGATCATTTATGATTCTTAAATCACAGGAACGCTCGCTGAAGCAGATAGTGGACATTTGTGAAATGGTTTGGTTTTATTGGATCTGTCACTTGATGAATATTTCAATCACTGCATGTTTTTATATCTTTGATGCTACACTTTCTGAGTGCTTTCAGGACCGAATTCCACCTCGATTTCCTCAAGTCAGTTGTGAGGATCTCAGCCTCACTCCCAGGGCAAGTTGCGTGAAATAACAGAGTCAGGAGAGTGGAAGTGGTTGACCTTTATCTGCACTAAAGACCGCGGGACGCCGAGTGCCCAACTACCCACTGGCAAGAGCTGAAAAAGACGTTTCAAACTATAGCACGGACCTGACGGCGGCCTGCTGGTGTGACGAGTAGGACCCAGCCTCACTGTGGGGGAGAGCAAACACATGTCAGTATAAATACAGGCAAGTTCATTATGCTCACCACCCACAGCTGGGTCGATCCCAGGACTTAGCCGCCCCACCCCCCTTTGTTTACAACCCGACGCCAAGCCACGCCCCCTTCACCTCCACATCAGTTGACCCGCATGTCTAGAACCATACACGTGGTTCTGCTCAAAGACCTACAATTCACATTCATTCGTTGGGCTTTTTGTATCCAGTACGTATCTCGCTGAGAAGAAAACCAGTGGAACCAGTGGAGTCTCCACTGGTTCCACCAAGGAGACAATTACATTTGTCTTATATGAAATCAAAACAGCCAAGAATTCAAAGCAGCAAATAAGTTGACTGGAATCCAAAGAAACACAGAGACAAGGAAGATATAATACACACATAAATACAACACATACAGAAACAAGGGACCCGGGCCCCGTTCCCCCGTACATGGTTCAACTAAGTCGAGCTTATGTCCTATTATCCAGCTTAAATGAACCTGATGATTGAAGTCAGGCTATGTCAGTTCCTTTAAGGCTGATTTGCGCTGAAACAGTCTCGCTAACTCGAACCAGACTTGAGTCATCAGGATAAGTGTGTGTGTCCGTTCTACTTGAAAAGGGGGAAGCGTCGCTCACCCAAACCAGCATTTTCTAAAGGAATGTAATTGAAATGACATCGCAACACAAAGAAAGAGCGGCTTTTTTCACGGTGGAGGAACAACAGATTATCATGCAAAATGATGAAGAGTATAAAGATATAATAATGGCTAAATCTAATACATCAACAGTGGCAAAAGCCAGACAAGAAGCATAGCAAAAAATTGCAAACAACTTAAATGCGTTGGGAAGTGCCTTATTACCCAAATCAATTCAATTATATTTAATTGTGCGTGCTTGCAGTAGGCATATTCTCTCTATTCTTATCATGAGTTCACCTTATTAATTTTCTACAATAGTGTCATGCTATGATGTACTAATAACGCTGTGTCCCCCCCCCCTCCAACCAGGCTTGAGGCCCTGGTGCTGGCTCTGCATACGCGGTCATGAAGTACGGTTTGCAGGCATAACCCCTGTCTCCAATTAGTAGTCCATCGTCCTAATGACCTAGTATAGATGTACAACGTTAGATCACATCTACATGAAATAAGCAATTCTTGAAATGACAGGAGATTTGCTATATCTTGCTCCAAGCTGTGGCACACTGTAGACTGAATATTCTGGAGGACATAGCCCATTCATAGACATTAGTGATGAGGCAGGTGGAGCCACAGATCATCTAAGATGAACTGAGGTCAAGTCATGGTATTGTAGAGTACATGGGTCACCTACAACATGCAATTGCAAGGTCCATAACCCCTATGGACCTCTGCTATTTTAGCAGATTTTATAGCAGATTGCTATATAAATTATTATTTGTTTTAGAACAATGACTTGATGATTTTCGAGGACACAGGTGGAGTCACAGATCAGAATCAGTCATCCACACAGGTGGCACACGTCTCACAAAGGAGGGCGTGGGGGGGAAGGCGGGAAGTGCGTGGAGTCGGGACGTACCGGGACCGAGGCCAGAATGATATCAGCGGCACGACGCGCTCCGTTTCTCTGATGGTGGCGCGGCGCGGTGATCCTTTCTGCTGTGAGAAACACGAGCCGGCGTGACGACGTGTCCTCGGTGTCAAAACATCTCGTCGTGCCTGCAGCTAGAAGGTACAGATCCAAAGCAAAGACGAGCTGAGATACTCAGAGGAACAGGGAAGGAGGGCGGGGGGTAACTTTATTCCTCAACCATAATAATCTAATAAATCAACTGGACAATTCCTAATGAATGACCACCATAAAGATCATTTTCCCCAGTAGGAAGTCCATTAGCTAGGTTACGTATGCAAAGTATCTCGTCTGCCCGGCTCAGGTTCCTAGGGAGCTGCCCTGTGAGTTAAACTGACATCATAATGACACCGCTGGACGGTCGCCAAGACAACACAACTATTAAGAGTCGAAGCGTCCATGTTGGCTCCGGCTGCTGTTTTCCCTCCCATTTCCCCAGGCCTGTGTGTGAGGAGGCCAGCTTGAAGGATACTGTGGATGAAGACAAAGCAGCCCTCGCTAGGCGCTAGCAGGAGAAGCTAACGGTGCGCAATGCTTGGGTTGAGGATCATTAACTCTGTCCAGAGTGGCTCATCTCTGCCCAGCGGGGGCCCCCGAGGGCCCCTCACTTAATTATAATTTCCTCTAAGCTCATAGAGGTGAAGAAGTGGGGGACAGGTGGGTTGAGTGGGCAGGGAGTGAGTGTGTGTGTGTGTGTGACAGACACAGTGCCCAACTCAATTAGTGCCACAATTTCAGCCAATCAGAAGCAGGGATTCCATTCATTTACTCCAGATCCTGCCCCAGTAGAAGTCAGATTTGAGAGTTTGGTTACTATATGGCTTGGTTACTGTTTGGTAACCAATCCACTATCGGGATCACTGATGGACAGACACGAGGAGGCAAAAGACGAGTAGACGCTTTTATTGCAGACAACGGCGGTACCGGGCACCGCCGTCTCCTGTAACACAACGCCGGGAACATAAACCGACGTGCACGGAGCACTGACAGGGTACACAGACACTGACGGTTAACACCACACAAGCACTGACATGGAAACAAACAGCGCTCGTTTCCTGGTGGCTTCACGGGCCGGTACCCGGGCACGCTGTGAGGGAGCGCAAACACACACATGAGTTTATATAGACACTGTCTCATTA
>OMKN01013219.1:0-13630 GCA_900302345.1 Melanonus zugmayeri | reverse complement strand
CCGGGGCCGGGGTCGTCATGGGAACGGGGACACTGGGGGGCCACAGCGCTAGGAGGATGGCTTTTGCCGCAAAGAGGCAGAACACAATTGAGCAGTTACATTTTATACCAGGAGGGGGCGGTGGAGGCTCGGGAGGGAGTGGAGGAGGCAGCCAGGGAATTAGAACAGGAAGTAAAAATGAAGTGACCGTGTAAGGTTCTGTACCTGCAGAACCACCCCACATAATTTTTAGGGAATAGGTGGCCATTCTGCACAATATCGCATCATATTATTATCAAATATAATCTATATTATTTGGACACCCATAGTTTAGAGTAATATAATAAAGTGGGAAGCTGAAGGCTTAAGGTATATAGTGTACTTTTTGAATTGATATCGTTAACTGGTAATTGGATAGCTTAAATACAATTACTCATCAAGTCAATCATAGTAGAGAGTATCTGGTAAAATGTTGGTTATGTGATTCTTTCATCAGCCATATTTTAACACAATTTGCCATATACATTGATGCCATGACATTAAAAAGACTACAAGAACAAACAAAAAAACACAAAAGTTTTCATAACTTTTTTATGTCTTTCAAAAAAGAACTCAGGAGCCATATTAGATAGGGAGCCAGATGCTGAGATGACAGCAGAGAGAAGAGGAGACACGGGAGGAATTTTTAATTAAGCATTTAATGAAGAACTGAATCAATTACCGACCGGATTTTGTGACTTTCTAAGTACTTGCCAACAGTGATTTCCAAACATAAGCCCATGGATCCATAGCCTCGTGGACCAGATTAATTCAAATGAACTGGACAATGAGTGGTGGTGGTGGTGGGGGGGTAGGTCTTGATATTTTGAGATCAACAGAACCGGTCTATCCTCACAAAGGGAGGACAGATTTCGTTGTGGTTGTTGTTGCTCTGAGGTGGTCGAGGTGGATTGTTTTGGAATGCACACTTTGTTCACTTTGGACACAAAGAGCCTGGAAGTATTCGGCTGTAAGTAATTGCCCAGTTCAACTGTTGGGGTAACCCTCACACAACACACATCAGCTGCCTGGGTTGCCTAACTTTCCATGTGTCCTTATTCAACCAGGAGAGAGAGAGTAAACCTCAACAATGATCACTGTTCTAGTTGACAATTGTCACACACTAGTGGAATCTGTTTCCTTCTGACATATACAATATATATATATATATATATATATAATTTGCATTAGCCAAGAGATAGATAGATAGTATAGTATAACACAGACGTTTCCATCCAGTTTACTGATTTTAAAACAAAGGCTGACTTACTTTAATGTAGGTTGTGCAGGAGAGCACAGGTTTTCTCCCACAGAGCACATATGAATAGACACTGTCGCAGGGGTTGCACTTACACAACTTGTCTTTCAAAGCCATTTATGGAGATTCAAAGAAGATGCCACAGAAGAAGCTGGTCTGACAATCACCATTTTTGTATTCTCACCTGGTGAAAGGAGAAAAAAACACATCCTACAACTATAGTGACATTTTGTACAGTCCAAAATAGGCATTGCTGTGAACAAATGGTTTTTGCTCTCAGAGAACAACCACAAATGCCGAAAGAACGCTGGATGGCAAGGATGCCCTTTCTATCCGTTACTGAAAAACCTGCTGTATCATATCGCACTTCAGCCATCCTGAGTATGAAAATATCTTCATCTTATATCAATAACAATGCTTATCAATACTAAGGGCTATCCTAACTCGATATAGTATGTGATATCTGTGGTACATATACAATGGTATTTTTCTCTTGATTTTGTGTTGATATTGTCATGTATTAAGTATTAATGTGTAAAGAAAAAGATTAACAAGCGCAGTTTAAGAAGCACCATTCAAGAGAAAACTCTTCAAGACAAAGCTTTGCACAAAGCTTTCCCCCTGATATTTGCACCAGATACAAACATATATTGTATCGATTCCTTAAGGTTTACATTCTGTAGAAGCGAGGTTGTGTGACTGATCAACGACAGATGAAGTGCAGGTCTTTTTTGTTTTTAAATAGTGATGATAGAATGAACCATGGTGATTACAGAGGTGAGCACTATTACATTGAAATAACTTGTTTAGTTTGGGTTCATAGCCAGATGTCATGCTGATTACAGAAACACAGATTTCTTTTGGACAATCTTCCTATACACAGTGCTAAATGTAGTTGTTCTGAATATGATGCTGTGTTATTATTAATGATTATTATAACTGTTATTGTTATTATTAACAATTATGTTATGATGTGATGTTCTTTTACTCGGTGGGATTTAAGTGTTTATTGTTTTTTAAATAACTAGCGTTCTCACGAGTAGTTGGTTTTTGTTACATCTGATCATGAATCCGAGTTTTAAACAGACATTGTGAATCTCAACGCATGCCAGCCACATTTCATAAAGAGGCATTGAAGATATGCTCAGATGTAAAGCCAGCGATGGTAACGGCCAATATCCAGCAGGAGGAATAATGCCTAAACACTGGCCTTATTAACTTTTTTGTGATGCTTAGGTTTTCCACTTTGGTACGAAATTGTCTGTTAAAAAAGCACCTATATCCAATGCATGTGTGTTTATAAGGTTATCACAAGGCCAATGAAGGATACAGACTTGGGGATAGGGGCCGTGATTTATGAATATGGCCAGATAAAGAGATATTATGAGATCTCTATGCCACCGAGCCTGACTGAATAAAAATGGGTTATACACACTACCCATGATGCCATAATGTATGTGTGTTTGGATGAATGTTGATGAGCCAGGTTGGACAGACCTTAATGGTAATCTGAATGTTTTGGGTACAGTGTCTTATTCAGGAAAATGGAACAGAGAGCGAACAGTAGTATTAGATTTGTATTTTTAAATAAAGCCACAAATGGTCTGTAGCAAAGTCTGTAATATTACACAAGCCATATCCATCGAGAATTCATCAAGTTTTTATAAATGGTTAACCTAATTTGTGCAAGTATTGTATTTTGTATAGCTAGTACAATCAGAATATTTTAACGAGTTCTCTCTTCGACATTAATTTGAAGATTCAACATAGAGATGTGTCCGTATTTAATGAATTGTACAGTGCCAAATTCATAACATTTTTGTTGTCTTTTTATTGTCAAAGCCTATTATGTGGCAACAGGGATATTCTTTTTTTCAGTATTGAAATCTTTAGTGTAGGCCAGACAGATTCAATGATTTTCAAGAAAGAAATGAATGAATATGGTGTATGGAACTGCATATCCATTATGAATTCATTTAATATAATAATTGGTCACGGTGAGTTTCAAATTAACCTATATTTGACAGGAAATTGTAAAGATAGTTGGACAATGTCCCGCAATGATTATCATGAATTTGTGTTCATGACCATAACAATTGAACTAAACTTTTTGTTATTTCTGAACGCATTGACCCCCTTGATTATAACAGTGAATTATAAATAATTTGTATAATAAAGTTGGTGGAAAACTACTATTATTCATGATGGAATATTATTTTTCATAGTTACTTACACTTTGATACAGGCCTATATTTAAATGTACATATGTTATGAAAATGTGTTAACCATTTTCCAACAATAGCCTATATTTGTTGTTATGCAACATTCATATAGAAAATGAAAGCAAAATAGAAAATATTAAGGCATAGGTGTGTCTAGTGAGATGTCTGGCACTGACAAACTGGTTTACTTAAAATAGCCTACATTTGCAATTACTATTTCTCAGAAGCCATTGCCTAATGATGATTTGAAGGCCAGCATCTAATAGTATTTTTGTAAGGAGCACAGTGGCAATTAACAGTCATCCTTCTTCAGTTGCTTTCACCAGGAACATGGGAGAGGCAACACAATGCTATTTTAAATGTAACCGACTATAATGCAATCTGTGACATTTGTGATCTTTTAAATTCCAACTATATCGTTAAAAGGCATACAAGATAATTGAGGTAAGCATCGTCCATTTGGCCAAACATGGAATTAAGTAAGTGAATTAGACAGTAAAAACCCGAATACTATGTCAGAAACAGTCGCATCGCGACGATCCTACAGGTACAACAAACTAGAAGAGACCCCCCCCCAGATTGTAATGATCGGTGACGACCACCGACATGGTCTGGATCAGAAGACGTCCGCATGCTGAAGCGGGGCTACCCGGAAATATTACAAAGGCCGGAAAGGGCCAATGTTAAGTGAGCACACGTCACTCACTTTTACCCAAAATTATTATCGCGGACTATCAAACTGTTTTTTGTCGACGAAACAACACGACCGTCTTGCTGTTTTTCCCCACACTTCCGCAGACACACGTCTGGCGAGGAAAGTGTCACCGTGCATCCGTTCCTGGCGACTAAAGTGTATGCGTTCGTGTACCTTAGCTCAGCATCAGTGAAAATGGCCCTGGCTGGCGAGCGGAAAACAGCACGCAGACATGGGAGCGGGCGGTGAGCAGCAGGACGGGCGGCAGAAGGCGTGACGGGCCTCATGCATCCCGACGCGGAGGTAAACATTTGCAGAATATACGTTACGCGGATATATAGCGGTGGCACAACATTAGTCAGACGTGGGGCTCGTTTTTGATACGGTGGACGGGAGCGTTGGCGTTAGCTTTAGCTCCGGTCTGTTATGTGGTTATTGGACGGTAGCGTGTGACATCTCGCATGCGGTTGAAATAATAACCTAAAAAGAAAAGCCCGGCGGTACAACATAAGACGCTTGTAACAACTGTGGAGTTGTGCACAGTTAACTGATTTAACTAGTGTGCGTCCACAACCGCATGCATGATCGAAAGTGACTGTATTCGTGTTGTTTACACTGTATACCCATTCTGAGTATGAGTACAGATGTTAATGTGTTTTTCTTTTTCAGGATCGCATATTTCCATTAAAATGAGAGGCAGTCAAATACGTGATAAAACATCCCCCTCTCCGGCCAGGGGCATCCTCTGCACACAGTGCGTTACTCTGGATGAGGGACACGGTAAGGATATAAAAGGTGAGCAAATTGCGTTGCTTATAGGTAACCTACACTATGAACACATCATTTTATCTAAATACAATAACAATGTGTAATAAGTTAAAAGATTGTTGTCTTGAACGTATTGAGAATTGTGTTGTATGATGATTTCAGTCGTCACTGTATTTTGTTGTGTTCTATTAATAACATGTAAAATAGGCTATGGTTATAACATATATTTAATCAGATTTGGTGTGTGGTGCAGTTCATATGAGATTTACATTAATTGTCCCTACATTTTGAATTTGACTACCCACTAATGACAGCCTATTCATTTAAAACTTGAATTCAAACATATAATCCAAAAATCCTGATGAAAAGTAAAACATGTCTTTTTTGTATCACTATTTTGTATCTTATAAGTAATGACATTTGTATAATAACTTTATTCTTATCACTGAGCACAAACATTTCTGCACATATGGGGGAAGTACAAATAAACAAACTATTGTTTTCAGATTTCATGATGAATAAAAACCAAAATCAATGTGTGTAATTTGAGGATGGAAGGTTTTTTTGCTTTTTGTAATTTATTTTGATTGATAATTGGATGATTGAAACACACATAATGCAGATAGTTTCAAGAGCTTAATTTTGTTTATTATAAACAAAGTAAAAATTACAAGTTTATTATAAATAATGTAAGCTTTGACATTTCATATCCATATGTTGTGAACATGTTATCCATACAAACATCTCTGCCTATATTGGTGAACATTCACTCTTATCTCCTAATTATATACAGAGAAAGAATAAATAAAGAATAATTTGCTAACAGTGACTTGGTGATATACATTTCTCCATATTAGTAACATTCAAAATCTCCTTGCAATAAGTCTCTCTCCTCTCTCTCTCTCTCTCTCTCTCTCTCTCTCTCGCTCTGCATAATTGTTTAAGATGTTAAGTCCTCTTTTAGTGCAGTTTCTTATGTGGTTGGTCATGTGTGCATACTTTCTGTAAATGGTGGACCACACCATCACCATCATTAATAGCATAAAAAGGGAAGACAGGTAACACAAATACAATGATTGGATAATAATACAAAAATAAAACAGCAAAGGATCGGTTATGGTGATAACATTAATGATAACATTAACCGAGCAGTTTTAATATAAGATAAGATGTACTTTATTAATCCCAGGTGGAAAATTAGAGATATGGCATTTGGTGGATGCTTTTATCCAAAGCATCTTACAATACCACAAGTATATACATAGCATGGGTGGACCCAATGGAAATCGAACCCCTAACCCTGGCAGTGTCAATCGAGCTACATACAGTTTGTTATAACATGATACATGGGAAAAGTTCATCAGTAAAAAACATCTCAACCAAGAGGCGAAATTCAGTGTTATGTGCGCTGCTTGGTATGCCATTATTATGCAATTATTCTGTTGGACATCCAATCCTTTCAAATTGTCTTTAGCAATGTGCAGTTAGGATTAAAACTAGTCTAAGAATAATGGATTCAACTAAACCAAATACTTTTAGATAATAATAATAACAATAATAATATTACAAAAATAGTATAGTATGAGCAGTTTATTTTAATACTAAATTGTTTGAGGTATTCCCCAAGCACAGACAGATGGTTCATTTTTCTTACCGGTGAATAACCTTGGCCAGATTAACACATTAAAATAACAAATTTTGCCATAAGAAGAATTTGTAAAATGGTGTCAGTGTCAAATATGCTAAAAAGCCAAAAATGGTTATGTCAAGGTATGTTTTATGGATATCTTGCAGGCGAGTAGTGCTGTTTGCCAATTCAAATACAAAAATGAATATGCTGTCATAATAGGTTTTTGGATATGTGAATATCTTGCTATTTAAAATACATTATGTGAAATGGCTTTAGGGATGTTGTGTAAATAGTTTCACTGTTCCACTCTATGATTTTATCTGCCCTGCATTTGTCTTTTTGAGTTATAGGAACCTTCTGGCAGAACGGAGATGGTGAAACTTTCCTGGATGAAGGAAAACAATGGATTTGAACACCCTAACCAGTTTATAAAAACTGCTTTTTTGCAATAATCTTGAGGATCTGTCTGTAACTCAGTAAAAGACCTCTGTTAAGACCCCTACAGACACTATAAAACAAAAGTCTCTCAGACCTGTCCTCTCCTTTTGAATGGAGAGTGAGGGCAGTGGACGTTCTGGAGGAAGTAGCAGCAGTCGAAGTAACCGTTCAGGAGGCAGTAGCGGCAGTGTCATTGGGAGGAGCTTAGATTCAAGCCGAACTGATTTCAGCTTTTCCAGAGGAAGTAGTAACATAGCATCGCCGTTTGGACGGAGTGCCTCCGTGAGCAGCGGTGGGATTATCGTTGCCGGTCCGGGCGCAGGAGGTGTGGCCCCTACACCCCCATGTGCCAGTGAGTGGGAAATGTTCCAATTTGGAAAATACAATTTGGACATTATAGAGATGTTAAGTGGGCACCAGGCCCACCAGTTCAAAGGTCTTGGTCTAGACCGACAGCTGCAGCATCAACAGCAAGTTCAACTGCACCAGCATCAACTCCAACAGCAGCAGCAACAGGCTGAGTCTTCTGGAGCGCTTCTTTCCGGGCTGGGCTTGGGCCCCCTCCAGGGGTCCAGAAGCAACGCCTTTTCAGATTCTGCATCCATTTTTGCCAAGATGAGCGCCCCTCCTCCCCCACCCCTCCAACAACAGCCTCCCTCGTCCCAAAGCTCCCGCTCCAAGTCCAGTAAGATGAGTGGAAGCAGTTCCAGCCACACTTCTGGCTACCCACAGTTCCTACGCTCTTTTCATCCTTCTGAGAGCACACTAGCACAGGAGCAGTTGCACCCGGGTGTAAGCCGCTTTGAGCATTTTGCTGGGGGAAGCAGTGCTGGTGGAGGTTCTGGGGGTTTAGGAGGATTGGTAACATCTGCACCTCCACCCCCTCCTCCCTTACATCCTGGCCTTTCAGTCCCTCAAGCATCTCCTGGCCCCTCTTCATCTTCTCCGTCACCCTCTAGCTCTGTGGCCACCTCTAACAACCCTTCAAGCAGCAGTGCAGTCAGTACACTGGGGCATCAGCTAGTTGGGACGCAGTCTGATGCACGCAGCCTTCACCAACAGTTCAGTTGCATGCTGGCAGCTAATCAGTATTTCCTTTCTGGGGTGCCTGCCAATGCTAGTTTAGAGCAATTTCTCGTTCAACAAGGCACCCACAACCACCTGGGCATAGGTTTAAGTCAGTCAGGTGGGGATTCTAGTTCCGGCCTTGCTCCACCGCCAGCTTTGCATTCTTCCCACTCACACGGGCACACTACTCCCCAGCCACCGCCGCCCCCGCAGCAGCCTCCACCGCAACAACAACTGCCGCCCCACACCCTCTCCCATCCTCACTCTCACTCTCATCACCACCTCCACCCAGGCTCCCAGCCATCTTCCCTGAGTGGTTTTGACTTCCAGGGCATCCCTGTCCTCTCATCTAATCAAATAGCTTCCCTAATGCAGCAGGAGGCCGGCTTGCCCCTGCCCTTACCACTTCATTTGTCCTTGTCAAAGGACGATGGTAAAGGGGAGCACAGTGGAGGGGGAAGTGGTAGCAGCAGTAGGAGGAAGAAAGCGATGGCGGGCTACTTGCCCCAGAGAAAATCTGATAACACCAGTAGTAATAGCAACAGTAGCCATGGCCACAGCAGCCACGGTGGGAATCCTAATGCTAGCAGTAGTGGAGGAGGGGGGCTCAGCCATGGGCAACCACCCGCATTAATTGGTGGTGGGGTTGGAGGGGAGAACCCCTCCCTCCATGCTTCATCTTCATCATCGTCATCTGTGGTTTCTTCTTCTTCCTCTGCCCCCTCTTCTACCGTGGCCTCAGTGCTGGTTAATAATAATTCACACCTTTCCAAACGAGATAACCAAGGCCCCTTGCAACACAACCCCACGCAGCCCGATGCAGATTGCGTCTACAACTGTGGGGAGTGTAACAAAAGCTTTAATCACCTGTCAAGCCTTCGAAGGCATCTGCGCATGCATGAACCAACAGCAGCAGGTACAAGCAATACATCTGCAACCGGCCCAAACCCAATTCACATCAAAGCACAACTAGACCCAAGCCTTCCCCACTCCACACAAGACACGGCACCGCCCTCTTCCAATTCCTGTTCAAGCCCAGATAAACTGTTCAGTTGCTCTGATTGTGGCAAGGGCTTTAAGAAGAAGGGACACCTGCTCCAGCACGGTGTCATACACTCGTCTGCCCGCCCGTATGGCTGCTCAACCTGTTCTCGTGCTTTTAACCGTAGAGAGTCACTGACTCGTCACGAGAAGATTCATGAGGAGAAGCCTTTCCGGTGTCCAGCCTGTGGACGCTCGTTTAGGGAGAGCACCTCTCTTCTCAACCATGCTGCCTCGGGAACGTGCGGCAAGCCAGGTAGGGGTCCCAAACTGCGGTGCGACAAGACAGGGACGGATGGGGATGACAGGTTGGGTGGCAGTAGTGAAGTGGGAAGTAGAGGTGGGGAAACTTACCAGGTTAACAGAGGTGTTATTTATGGGAAAACTGAGGAGGATGACGGTGTCATCGTAGTAGGTGAAGGAGAGCCCAAATCTGGTCTAGTCTGTGATGGTCTTTTTCAATCTGGGAGGGGAGGGAATCCAAATGAGAGGGACAGATCAGATGCTAAATATCCCTCTGACTACTCTCGTAATCGTTATACAGGTTACCACGATGACCACCATTCTCAAGGTAACCCCTCTCCATGCTACTCTGGCGCCTCCCCGTGTGGAGGTGGGATGGGAGGCCCCGCACTGCGAAAGGCACCCTTGGCCCCAACTTTGCATCCTCATCCACCGAGTCAAAGCCAGCATCACCATCAGCAACAACAGCCACACCTGCCCCTATCCTCTCTGCTGGATGACTCAGAAGACGATGTGACCAGTTCTGTCAATCATGCTATTTCTGCCATAACGGCAGCTAGTGGCAGTGGAAACAGGGGTGATGACCGGGGAGATATTATTGGGGGCTTGTTAGGGGGTCTAGGCTTAGGTCCCCTGGGCTCACCGTCGTCTACGTCTGGTATAGATAAAAGCTTCAGAGGTGGGGGCAACCAGGGGAACATGAACAGTAACCCACAGAATGCTACTGATAAACCAAAGCGTCCCCGAAAGCCTCGAGCCAAAAAAGATCCAAGTGCTCCTGGTCAACCTCCTAAACGCAGACAATATACCCCTAGATCTGGACCCACTGGTCTTCCCCGTCCTTATCTCTGCAGTGTCTGTGGCAAGGGATTTGCACGCCGCGAGACGCTGCGTAGGCATGACCGTGTGCACACCGGTGAGAAGTCCCACCACTGCTCTGTCTGCGGAAAATATTTCAGAGAGGCCTTTCACCTGAGCAAGCATCAAACGGTTCACTCTGGGGCCAAAAATTACAAGTGCGCAATCTGTGGGAAGGAGTTTGGCTACTCCCAGAGCCTCAGGAGGCACAACAAACTCCACCAGAAAGGGGAGATAGAAGAGGTTCCCACCACACCAGCTGGGGAAAATGTGAACAGCTTTAACCCAAACACCCAATGTAGTGTGGCCCAAGACGGCAGCCAGAATGAGGCAAACACCTCCTCCTCCTATTACTCATACACTCAAGATGTAAAGCCTCAAGGCTCCGACACCCAACCCCCACCCCGGCTTTACACCTGCGCTATTTGCTGGAAGTCATTTCGCCATCACTTCCATTTGACCGCCCATCACCAGACGGTGCATGAAGGTGGTAGTGAAAAATTATTCTGCTGTGAGGTGTGTGGTAAGGCTTTCGCTTATTCCAATAGTCTCACCAGACACCGGCAATCACAGCATGGGCTGACACGTGCTGAACAGTCTAACCCAAGGGAGGGTAGCAGTGGATCAGCAGACAGCAGAGGCGGGGCTGATGTCGGTCAGTCCACGTCGGAGAGTGAGGCCGCCACCAACGTGCTGTTACAAATGGCTCCGTCCTCTGAAGCCCACGGAGGACACGGTGTTGTAACTCACAGTCATCAACAGGCGGCCCCACAGCCCCCTGCTGGTTACTCTCCTTTATTTTACGATGCGGCAGCAGCCCAACCCCCGGCCTCTAATGCTCTACCGTACTCTCAGCCTCTGCCCCCAAACTCCACAATCATCCCCGCCCAGCACCAGCACTCCCCGGCAGGAGTCAAGGGGGAGCATATCTACCCAGCGGGCTCCCGTAGTCATACGCTGCATACCACAGCCCCGTTCCAACCCCTCACAGAGCTACCTTCCACTGAGCATCATCATCTTCATCATCACCATTCACATCATCATCATCATCTTCTTCATCATCATCCTCCTCCTCCTCCCCCCAGTACCCACTCCCACCAACATCATGAGCCGAGCAGCCAGTCTTCACCCGATGAAATAAAAAGGCGCACGGCAAAAAAAAAAAACTCCATCCAGAGGAGAGAAATGCAGGGAACCAAATGGGGGTCATCAGATATAGCTAGAGTTAAACGGAATAAGGGGGGAAGGAAGATGGTGTCAGTAATGAGAATGCGGTTAAAGAATAAAAAGCCAGGCACTTTACTTTTAAAGATTAGACGAGGGGGTGAACAGGGAGGGGGAGGCTATGAGCTTGTCACCACAGGTGGAACAAAGGTACAGATTATGAGGTCACTTAAATCTCCCATCAAGAATTTTACCTGCCCAATATGCCCAAACGCAATGTTTTCCTGCCAAGCAGGTCTGTTAGTTCACAGGGCTTTAAAACACCCACAAAAAGCCTTGACCCCCCAGGAGCGGCTGCAGTGTAGTGCGTGTGGGAAGCAGTCTCACAGCCCTTTGGCAGCCTTTATACACCGAGCGACCCATCGCGCCAGAGGGTCGTTTTCCTGTCGACGCTGCTCGGCCTGCTTCTGGAACGCTACACTCCTCGACAGGCACAAAGCCTTCTGCTGCCGCAGGGCCAAGGGATTCCAGCGGGGGTCCACTATTGGCCTGAAGCCGTCCAAGATGGCGGCACAGAGAGGGAACCAAGAAGATCGCAGCGAGAGCTCATTCCAACAGGAAGTGTACAGATACTGAGAAACGAGTGTCTTTACAAGTCGCTGATAAAAATACAAATTATGTTTGGGAATCGTTAACATAAGAAGAGTGGAAAGGAAGTTCAGAGGAACAGTTGCCTTTGGAGAGTTGTTGTACTTGCCTGGTTTCTGTATCGATAATAACACTGGAGTGTGTTAATAACTACTGTAGAGCATCCTATAAAAATATCACTTAAAATTCTTCCAAATTGTGTTGGAAGTGGTTTCAAATAAGTGACTTTTTCCATAGGAACATTAACCCCTTAAGTGCATTGCCACTATGCTTGGCTGACACTGTGCTGTTACTAGACAAGTTTTGAGTGACATGACCTGCTAATGTATTTCTCATCTCTAAATCCTCACTAGCATCCCTTCTACATATTTTGCTGTATGATAACTGTCTCTGCTGTGTACCTTATCTTGTTGTTCTTCCTTTAGAAGCTCTGAGGATTTTCTTAAAAATGTAAAGTGCATTAACTAGAATTAGGGACATTGGAACAAATATATTTGTTGATAGAGTCAGCTTGTTGGTGCATGTTTGTTCTCTGGTCAGTTTTTTGAAAAACTGAGGTTGTGAAATCCCACCTGTGATGATGGTTTATTCTGTACATCCCTAAAGGTTATTAGTATAAACTTTTGAAAAGTGCTAATTCTCTAGAATCATGATCACAAATAGCGTGAATTAGTAGGCAGTATAAGAACTCCTGCTAAAATGAAACTTAACAAAAAGCCTTGCTTTTCCTGTTCACTCTATTTAGTTTGTTTGAGATGTCATGCATAGCTTTTATACCAAGAGATTGAAAACAGGCTAAATACGTGTACTGTAACATCTACTTATGTTACCTGTATGGTCTTTTTAGCCGTGATTGTCTCTACTGCACTGTAGACACTAAGACAAGGACCTATCATAGAAGCAAATGTATGATTACATTGTATGTATGTGTAACTCAATCAGTCTACATGCCGCTCATGTATAACCCTTCTGTGTTTAATCCTTATTTTGCTGAACTGCAATCATGTCAAGCCTTGTTTTGTTCCAAACAAAATAGTTTTGTGTACATTACGTCACTTTATTCACATCTGTAATGTTCACACCCTTCTAAAGCCTTGGTTTTTTTTCTTCTAAAGGAAAAAAAAGATAGTTCTAAGTAGATTTATATCACTTTATTTACTGAGTAGTTGATTATATTTCAGCATTAAATAAACCATGAGTGTTCTCATTTGTTTCCACTGTCTTCATAATTGAAACCGATATATTGTTGCGCTAACAATGCGGCAATAGGCTAGGTATTGAATACAATTGTGTCACAGAAGTGTATTTTACTGTTTGATAATGTAGTGGAAATATCAATAAATACAATTTAAATACAGTATTTAGGGCCATGTCATTGGAGAGATATCTAGTTGTAAGTAACTTGGTTTATGGGGATGCTGGCTATGCTAGTGTCTACCATATCAAATGTGTACAATCCCTCACATGTAGGCTATTTAAAATCCACAAGATGGCAGTAGGTAATTCATTTCTGCCTTGAGTCTGCTTGTGTGGTTGAGTATAGCAGTCACATGTATTTCACACGGATTGGGGGGGGGGGG
>OMKN01013217.1:0-20010 GCA_900302345.1 Melanonus zugmayeri | reverse complement strand
CCGGTGACAATATCTAATAAAGCAGCGGAGGGGGGTGGGGCCAGATGCACCCTGACATTTAAATCAATGTTTTTTATTTTTCTGTGGTGACCACTCTATGCTTTTCAACCCATCGTTAATACCAGAGCCGGGGCAACACACTGCACTCTATCGCCGCATGGAGGGGAAAAAGAAACGACGTGGATTACATTTACGTTTACATTTAGGGCGTTTAGCAGATGAATGAACGTGGATGAATCGCTGAGGACACCTTTCTCTTTTGATGAAAAGCCAGACGGCATAAACAGAGTCATACTGTTATAGCTCAATGAGCTCATGCTTCTCACCCTATACACTGGAATATCAGGATAGAGTTGTCAGCGTGTGTGTGTGTGTGTGTCTTCAAACAGTGTGTCTAACAGTGTGTGCAAAGGAACAGGCAAGGGTGTGTTTTCTACTCCCAAGGTCTTCCCATGCAGTTTTATCATTCTGCCATTGAGCAGTCGTGCCACTGAACCGGCGACCGCTTGTCAGTGAGAGACGTAACAGGTATGAACCTGGGCGTAGATGGGGAATAAACCCGAGCGCACGGCAGTTCACACACTGGGCATAACCGGCTGGCTGAACAGCTACGCGTTAAGCTCGCCTGCCGCGGCACGGAGTGGAGATATTTGACATTTCGTTTTGTTCCATCTATTCAAATAGAAATTCACCGGGATTCACGCAGTACCTGAATCCAGCCATTCTACGGCGAGGATTACCCACACGCCCGCTAATCCCACCGGATCAAACGCGGCGCATCACGACACAGGCCCGACGCTTCGCGGCTAAAGAGAAAGACCGGCATGCCGTGACACAGGGAAATTAGAGTCCGAACTAATGCCGTTGTTTATCACTTTTTGTCATCTATTATTCATGGCTCCCCTCTTTATGATTCCGTTAGCAGAGGCGGAGAACAAACACACAGCTGACACGAACACACAAACGGCTCATTTAGTCTATGAGCTTTAATATTTGAAGAAGCCGGGGAGGAGTGATAGTCCCCCAGCGTCAAAGCATAAACACTACATTAACCAGTCTGACTAAACAAACAAAAAATGAAACGTTTCCAACGGATGTGTCACGGTGGTAAAGTGCCGACTGATTTACACCGACAGGGGATATCCGCTGTCTATTCCCAGATGCAAGGCTCTGGTTTTTGTAACCTCTCGCCCAACCGGGCACTTAGCCTGGATTGCGTAGGTAAATATTCCACAATATATATTGATTAAGCATAAACAATGAGGAACAAATTAGGTTAAAGACAATAGGGCTACGAGCGCGGCGCTGATCATGGCGGCGGCTAAGCGAGTGCGGAGCACGGCGCGGATGTACTGCCGTTATCTGTGTGGCGTGTGCTATACGTTATCTTCCACCGGGAGCGGTGTGTGTGTGTGTGCAATAACGGGGATGGGGAACAAAGTGGACGAGCGAAACGGGGAGCGGGAGACGTGCAATGATGCCGCATTGACGGACCCTGAAAGTGAGGAGGATGACGATGAGGAAACGAGTGAAAGGAGATTGGTAAAGAGACATATGGTGCAAGAGAGAGAGAAGGATTGACGACGAGAAACAAAACAACAACTACAAGGTCTGCCGCAACATTAATTAATTGTTGGGTGTTGCAAACACAACGGTGATAAATGATCTCATTTGGACGATGAGATCGGATCCGCCCCGCTTGTCTATCGCCGCTCCCTGGAGCTAGTCCTGGCTACTAAGACTTATGCAAATGACGCGGACCTCCATTAGCGGGAGTCGCAGGTAGCTGCGTGGAAGCGACCCTCATTGACCGGCTGGCCACCGCGAGGTGATTGATCTTCCAGTCGCTCCAGACTCCGCAGTCACCCGGGCCAGAGGTAGCCGACCTCATTCCTCTGAAAAACAGGACGCGTTTTTTTTTTTTACGACTTAACACTCTTCCAACATCTTACTTTCTACGTGCCATTACTTTTCTGCTTCTCCATTTTACTGTCTGGTCGGCGCTTTCTCTCTAAGAAACACACACACGCACACACACACACTGCCAAAACACACTCAGGGTGACAGTATGCATAACCTATGTCCCGCTATAGGCAATTTAGAGAGGAGAGGCTGATTAAATCATGAAACATTGATGCGCCCCCCCTCGTATCTGTGCCTATCCGTACGGCGCTAGCTCTCTGCAGGGAGCATTAAGAGTCTTTCATTATGCCAGACCTCCACGCTGTGTTCCAGGCGACGCTACATTAATAAAGAGAAATTAGATAAATACAGCAGGCTGTTTATTAGCCCCAGACATGCGCCCTGAGACTCTGGCCTGCTATACATTGCCTCGCTGGCAGAACAATGGGGCCATCTACCTGGCAGGACACACACACACACACCTACACACACACACAGCTACATGCACATGCACACACGCGCGCACACACAGAGAAAGAGAGAGGGAATAAGAAAGAGAAAGTGTAAAATGTGGGGGAAAACAGACAAAGATAGGGGGATAAAGTGACTGAAAGACTAACGGTCCTTCCCCCGTCCTTTGGACTAATTACTCCATAATAACCCCCTACAAAAGAGGCAATTACAGGCTAAATGGG
Source organism: Melanonus zugmayeri (assembly GCA_900302345.1). NCBI lineage: Eukaryota > Metazoa > Chordata > Actinopteri > Gadiformes > Melanonidae > Melanonus > Melanonus zugmayeri. The sequence goes on along the minus strand of OMKN01013217.1, from coordinate 17,413 downwards.
GACCAGCTGTGCCAGTGATGACCAGGTCCCCCAGAGGCACTTCTGTGACAGCAGTCGCACCCTGACGCCCGCCAACAGTGAGGGACCGATCGCTGTTCTGCCCCAGTGCACCCACCTCACCCGATAAAAGCACCACGACGTTACAACCACCTTGTCGGGTGCACTGTACCACCCTTTCATAAATGGATGCCTGCTGTCGTGAGCGCGAAAGTCCCCTTAATCAAAGTGAGCGGCGGGAAGAAGAGAGAGGGGAGTGATGAGGAGGACGCTGGTGGCCGGCGCCCCTGCGTCAGCGCTAGAGTGCTTAGCGCCGCTGCCCCGTCTGGACAACTGCAGCCCAGCGTCACGAGCGGACGACAGCTTGTTGTCTGGCCGAGTTGGCGTCACCGGGGGTCAGATTGACACCCTTTTGTAGTGAATAATGCATGACCTTGTAAAGGCCCTTTAAAAGTAATGGCCTTCCGAGGAGTTGGCAGAATGGAAATGTCACAAAATGTGTAGAAAGCCCCTCATTAGTGCAACCTGCTGATGCGTCTGCAGCAGCCGCACCCCCCCCCCCTGCAGTAGCAAGAGCGAACCATGCCACGAGGAAGAGTAGCAAGAACACATAGCCTGTCCTCCGTCGGGGGTTAGGCAATCATTCAATTGGCATTAAAACTATATATCATAGGATTGTGTAGGTGATAAAAAAAGTCATATAGGGCATGAATAATGCAACATTCAGATTTGCAGATATAGACAAACAACGTTCTCACAGCACCATAAAACAGATAGCTTATAGTATACTGCCACATGAAGAATTATTGATGCAATCTCAGACCATAGTGCTCAACTGGGTCAAATTATTTGTCAATTATCACATTGTCCAGCCATTACAGAGCAAAGGCTCTGCTGCAGAAAGCAAATACAAGTCTGGCGCCCTACCGTGAATGTATTTCTGCAGATGCGGCGTACTACAGCAAAGGCACTGCACTACCAGGCAGCACATGCTCTTCTCACTGGGCCGGCATCATAAAGATACAAATCATACAGTAATATTGAAAAAGACTTTACTTGTGTTTCCTAAATTGCATGTATAGCATGTTTTCAACAGCGTGTTGTCGGAGCGTCAAGGCAATCTTTCTGTAAGACAGACCGGTTAGTGCCCCGTGTTTCCGATCCGTCATCTAAACAAGTGATTGTACCGTTCAGCAGAAACGGTACAATATGTTTCACAGCCCCCACCGCTACCCCCGCACCCCCTAGCAGATTGTGCTGGTCCTCTGTCAGTAATGGGCGGCTCAGGTCTTGGTGGACAGTGAGGATATGGCATTCAGACTTTCTAATCCATGTCTGCGGCTCGCTCCTCACTCCCAGGAGACCTATTGGCAAATATGAAAAGACCTTAAAAGATCAAAAGATGATCCTTCCCTCGTCCCTCTCTATATATTATATATACATACAAACACACACACACACACACACACTCCATCCCCTTTCATCTTTACCCTTATCACTAGCTATGACCTCCGACCTTCACGCTGAAGCAAAGCTCTTTATTAGTCTGCCACATCCAATAAAACCCACTTCATAGAAGAGGCTGAATCCCACCCTCCATTTCCACTCAAGGAAGATAAGAGCAGAGCTTTATCACCAAAACAACAGACCCTATAGCGGAGTCCACCAGAGCACGTTGTCTGGGTGGGATAACTAGCTAACTAGCTCACAACCCAGCCAGTGGCTGGAGACATTTAAATGTCGGTGATGCGCACTAATATACCACCAACTACTCAGAGTGATCCAATTATTGGGCCAGTCAATCTCAATCTCTCTCTCTCTCTCTCTCTCCCCCCTCGTAAAGCAAAGCAAAAAAAAAGGGTTATTAAATAAAAGGGTGAAGGGTCAGACATTTTGAATATAACTGTGTTTGAAAGTACTCCAATTGTAAATAGAGAAATAGAATAAAACATGTATTAGAGAATCATACACAGGGCCCCTTTAATGGCTTTTTTTAGTTAGTATGTATTTATCTCTTAAATAAACAATAAATCATTCTCAGATACCACCGTACATAGACTGGGATGGGAACCAGAAGGACTAATTAAGTATCAGCTAGTATATTCAAGTCAATTCAGATCAATCGAGCATCAGCTGAGACACGGACCTCATCCTGAAGACTGAATATCCCAAGGTGTCCAGTTTAAGCAGACGGTGGTCAGCCTGTGCACGCCGTGTTCCCCCCTATAGAACACAAACACCCTTGACTTCCTTAGATTCCCATTAAAACCCACAGACTTGGCCCTTACTATGTCCCTATAGGTTTTATCCAACATCACTAAACACACACACACACACAAACACACATTACTCAGGTCATAATGGACCCCTCTGAATGAAATGGGGGGCCAAATGGAGCGCTGTACGGGCTGTAATAGCGCATGGATAAAGATGAGAAATGGCAGGCCAATCTAACAATGAGCTACGTTGCATCTGGGGGCCGGATCACCGATGACCAGAGGGAGGGCAACGGTGGCGGTGCAGCCACAGTTCGTCTCCACTCTAATCCTCCTCCTCCTCCCCCTATGAAGCAGCTAGATGCAAAAGTTTTCGATTCAATTACGCCCACGTCGAATGCCCCTTCAGGAACATTTTAGTAGTGGTGCAAAACCATAGCGCTTTAACGACTTTCATTAAAAAAGCAGTATTCAGTCTAATGTGACACGAAGCTATTGACGCTACAGCATTTTTATACTCTGTGTTTTACGTCGTCCGGGTCTAATTCCTTATGTGATGGCAGCTTTAAAGTATTTCCTACTTGCTATTTCATGGGAGTAGGATGATGTATGTTCTCGGCGGCCAGGAGCAGACACAGTTTTATTACCGTGTGAAGCAGAGTAGAGAGAGGACAGTTATATTGTCTTTTAGTACCCCAAGGCTTTCTCGGAGCTCAGGGATTATTAGTGGACTGAAGGACAGGGGAAATGAAAGAAAGGGCTTCTGCCCTTACCACTCTAATGAAGCCCTGTAATGAATTCTTCTGTACTGCTTTAACTTTTGCATTTTACTCCACGTTTTCTGCACTTAAATGAACAGCTGGCTATACCGTTACAACTCACAGGGGACGCTGACGTCAATTTGCAAGGAACATTGCTTTTATGTAGCAATGGGGCTCCTGCATTGATAACAGATGATTTTACTCAGCAACGCTGATCACAAAATGAATGTAGAGCGAACAGCTCGGTGCCCACCGCTCTGCCCCCCAGTAGATACAGGGCTTTACTAGCTTGATATGCTAGGTGCTTCCTCGGTAAATACATTGAGACAGCACTAGGCGGCGTTGACCTCGGCTGACCTAGCTAATTATTTCCCTTCCCTTTCCAATCTGCCAAACATGTTTATGTATTAGTCGACTGTGTCAGAGTCTTGAGAGCTGTATTCTCTCCAAGGTCTGTCCATGGCCGCAAAGTAATTGTGGAGTGTGTGTGGTTGGTGGCTGGTTTAAGCAGCCTCACCTGGCCCCAGTCAGGTTGATTAGACAGTGGGGCTGAGGTGAGGCTGCACACTTGTGGTGCAGTGAGTAATCAAGGCACACGGGTTAAACCAGCCGTCACCACACACACTCAGGGGGAGAGCGCCGACATGTCCGCATGTAATACCTGCTCTGGCTGTAACGTCTTGCCAACTCTCCAATAAACCAGTTTCTACAACATTCACCCGTCCTGTGAGTCGGAGGAGCCCAGAAAAGCTGCCTAGGTGGCGTGTGGCAGGCTGTTACAGTCAGCTCCCTTAATTGTGCTTCAGTACTTATCAGGACATGTATTGCAATGATTTGCAGAGAGATTCAGATTTCTAAAGGTCCTTTTACATTGAATGCGATTGTGTTTTTTCCCACATCAATCAAATAATTAAAAATCATGGAGCTGAATGGGACTGTACACATACAAAGCGATTTCTGTTTTGCGAAATGAATGTCGCACCAAGGTCGATTTTTCACGGCTCTAGCCTGCGAATAAATCAGTTTAACCAATCACAATCAGGTCAAATCTTTGTCATAGTCACCATGGTCACTGTACATGTTGTAGGAAATTACGGAGGTAGGCCTACTTAATAGCCTATTTACGTAGTGGTAAACTACATTCATAGACCTATAGTTATCGCCATCTGTTATTGATCATTAATCTTTAAAGCAGTCGCTGCAAGCCAATGTTTACTTGCACTGTGGAACGTGAATATAGGTTGCTTTTGACAACAGTTTAGTTTTGGATACCAACTTTCTTCAAAAGAGTGATAGCCTACTTTTGGTTATTGAACAGGGAAACAACCTCAAAAACTAATGTCTTCAAAACATGGATGCATTAATTAACGCTCCAAATGCACACCGAAACACACCCACTTATCATAATCCCCCTCATCCGCAAACTGCCATTCGCTACACTATTTTATACTTGGATTAAAAATTGAAACTCCATTACTCCATTAATTGAATCCTCTAAATACATAGGATATTTTGGTGAAAGGACGGCTAAATGAGGTTGAGGGTTGAATCCCTCCATCAGTCTTTTTCACCGGCGTGATTCTTATTGGAAAATACCACATATGGCTGATGTAAATAGTTAGCTGATAGCTGATGTAACAGCTATCCTGATAAGCAATAGTGTGTGCGGTTTTGTCGCAGCGATTATTCAATTAATCGATTGACAGAAAATGTATTAATCTAATTTTGATATTCGATTAATCGATGAATCGTCATTTGCTGCTTAATGTTGCAGTTCAATTCAGAATAGTTTAGTTGTTCTTGGCTGCTTGTCAGATAAAGCAAGCACATTTAAGACATCACTTTGGACTGGTAACTGCTAACAACTATTATTTATGACATTTTATAGACTAAATGATTAATTGATTAATCAGGGGAAAATAATCGTTAGATTAATCGACTATGAAAATAATCGTTAGTTGCAGCCCTAGTGTTGTGACATAAGTGATACTTGGGAAAATGAGAGCAGTGGCAGTGGCAGTGCAGCCGAGGCAAGGGAATTCAATTATGTGAAGTATGTATGTGGTATGGAGGGAAGAATGCATCATAAATAAACATGCAGGCTAAGGATAAATGTCTAATTTATTCTATTTGTCAGGCAGTGGAAGCTGTATATATAATTAGAAACATTATGATCTGAGCATTTATATTTTATTAAGCTAGTCAATGTTTTCGTGACTGTAAACAAACTTTGGGGAGGTCTTGAAACGTGAACTTGAGATTGTGTGATAAAAGACATTTCAAAATCCAGTTCACCATCATTAGCTATTAATTTCCTAATTAGAATTCATCAGCGTTAGAAACGTGCGACTCACATGTACTGAATTGCTATTTCGGTGGGTTGACTCACTCTACAATCTTGTGTCGTCCTCGCATGTTAATGATGCTCAATTTAATTAATAATTTTTATTTTATTTTTATTAGCTTACAGTGGTAAACAGTCGAGTATATCTGGACTATATACCACAACAAACACAAGAAAGCATAATATTTTTATATAATTGACCACTTTTAATACAAGCCATTCTTTAATACAGGCAGATAATGTCTGAAGTATGAACAAGCAGTACTAGTTTTTTAAATAACAATGTTGGGCTGATCCACTGCAGGAAGGAGGGCAAAGGTACCATTTCATCATTGATAAAGATGATGTAATGTAGGACAATACTACGGTTGTGTAAAGCAAACTAGACCTGTATTTCGTAGATAATAAGACACAGTTGACAGTATGCAAGTAATATATTTTTGGGACATATCATCACGTAACATTGCATCGGCAAAAAACTGCATTAAAAACAGCGTACAGGTTACTTAATTGCGCAGCATTGGAAGGACTCTGACCCTGGCTATTGAAGCGAGCCATTTCCTTGCTTTGTCAACAAGCGACAAATCTGATTTCCTGTTTTCACCCAGCTTAGAAATGAACTTCCCAGCACCCTATACATACACCAGATGACCTTTTACCTCTACCAGGCATTCTGAGACCCGAGTGGGAATATTTAAAATGGATTCCATGTTTCCATTGATGGGGCAGTATGTAGGCTACATGATATATTAGAAGCAACAGATGCAAGTAGCATACAATGTATCTGTATTATTAAAACAAAAAATAATAATCAATTAATTCAAATCAAACAACAAAACAGTACAAATCTGGTTCCAGCTCATTTAAAGGCACTTTAAAAGATCATGTTCCCCATGTTAGTTGTGCACGTGCTGCTGTGTGAGTCCACCATGCCTCCCTGTTCCCCATAGTTAACTGCATGTAGCTTACAAATGCACGTGTTACATGCATGCTGGGAGACTAGCATCCCTCCCCTGAAACCACTGAAGACATTCCAGCATGAGATAAGCGCCGGGATTCAAAGTGAGAGACCAGTATGACGAGGGTCCTGAATAATGGATGCCATGAAGCTCAGCCGTTGCATTGTGCAGAGACTAGTGGGACCGCCTTTGGTCTAGCATGTCAAAGAGACTGTGTGATATGGAGGAGTGTATTGTAAAAAGGTTTTTGGTGGGGGAAAGATAAATTCAGAGCAGAACCCAACAATGTCTGTGTGACAGATTTTATTACTGCATCTGCAGTCCACAGCATCCTCTGCATGTTTGTGTCACTCGTTGATTGTGAAATCGTAAATGTTCAATTCCCTAGAAGCATGTTCAATGGTGACAACATACAGTATACAATATTAAACACAGAAGAGTTGTGTATCTGTGTGGCTGGTTCAGTTTGAGAAAATATGCATCCGCATCCGCATAGTTCAAAATAAATATTTGCCCATAATATCAAAAATGTATGTAGAATGTGGTAAATATATGCGTTACATATATGTTTTTGTATCTACGTTTACGATGCAGCGCAATGTGAGTATCATTTTAGCTGATGTATATGTTTGTATTGGCATTCATTTTGTCCAATATACATAGTAATGCAATGTTGAAATGTTTCCATTTGTGTTTCCATCAAAATGATAATAAGTGCGTTTGTCTGTAAACTATTCTGCCTCCACTACATATTTCTGTTCCTATAATTTCACAGCTAAATGTGCAGAATCATGGCAACAAGAGCGTTGTGCTCCCTCGGCTCCCTCGGCTATTAAACAGATATTAGAATTGTTTAGCACAAATGTTGGCAGCCGCCCTATTGCCCCATCTGTATTTATATCAATATCTGCATTAGTGCACGCAGGCCGCTTCTCTGCAACACACTAAACCCTCCTGTCTCCCATTCGGAGAAAGACTATATCCAGAACCAAATCCACCATTATCATACATCATGACATCTGCGTGAGTCTTGCTTTAGCGTGGCTTTTCATTCCATAAATGCCTAATTGAAAAAACGAAATCCGCCCCCGGTCAAATAGTGGAGATCCTGTCCCCCTTCCACTGTAGACATTTGTCAGCATCGTGTGCATAAACACACCACCTGCATTCCACGCTTTGCCAGCTCATACGTCTCCTCGGGCATTTCCACTCTGCGGCGACTGCTGCTGCTGCCGCTGCTGTTGTTGTTTTCTATGCGTTTCTCATCATCAGTGAAAATAAGAATTAAGGGGAAAGTATCCGGGGTACACGCAACAGTGAAAGCACTTGAACAGCTAATTATAATAACCTGACACAAGTGAGTAATTTAGCTCCCTCAAAAGCAAGCTCGGAGACTTGAGAGGAACGCTTAAGAGGAATGGATCGGGCTGGAGGCTATTACACATGGAGGTGTTTAGACACAAAGTGGAGATTTGTCTTCCCGTGGTTTTGATTTGAATACCGACGACGCGCCCTGATCACCTGAGAGCAAAACAAAAACACGAGATTGTCAGGCGCACACACATACACAAGTCAACAACAAAATAACGGTGTATTAGACAAAGTGGTTGTTACAGACTTTTATCAACATACATTATTTATTGAGCAATCATTTCCCATTAATCATGGATGACAAGCTAGTTAACTGGGTAATTGCGGAGAAATTGTAACCATACAGCTCTCGCTTAAAAGGAGCAAAAGTAGGTCATACTTTAACTAAAGTCTGATAACATTGCGTGTACTGGTTCCGCATGGACAACATTGACGAATGGGAATGGATGTTCTTTAATTGTTGATACATTCATTGAATGCTTCCGAATGAAAGATTTCTCATGATTACAATTAAATATGTTTCATTTCATTCCATTAATGGCCACTGGGATTTTACACTGGTACATGTTCTAGTGTGGATTATGGTGGGTAATTTCTATTTCCAGTAATGAGGACATGTTCTCTTTAGCCACCCCCCTGTAAACCAATCATTTTACATTCCAGTCAGTAATGTATACAACACATCAAGTATTCCCTTAACAAAGCATGCACAACATTTTATCGGTCTCAGTGGATGAACATCATACTCGTATTTCAAACACACAGGCGGAGACGGAGACTATAAAAAAACGCTGGGAATGAGACTAATGAGCGATTGCGATTGCTATTCCTTTCCCTTAGAAGATGGTGAGCCACCGGGAAATAAAATGAGTGTCACGCTCCCCCCTATCAATTAGTTTCCCCAACAGAAGCAGGGCACAGGATTCCTTCATAAAAACCAGGTTACATCATGGATAGGTGGTGTGTACGGTAACAGACCACAGAGAAGGCTTCCCAATGAGCCCAGACCACATTTTACACTTCCTCAAAGAGGGGGAGTGTCAGAGGTAACAATAGAGCTGAGAATTCCTGCCTCAGCAGAATTTGAGAGCACATCTCAGGTGCAATGCCTTTGTTGGATCCATAGTTATGGATTTGGCACAGATCCTGTATACTGGCACTGAGACGACGGCGACGACAGGAAGAGGAGGAAGATGGAAAAATGCTTTGCAGTATGCACCTCGGGTTTAGAGGTGAAGAAGACAGGTTCGGGAAGTCGATCACCGCTGAAAACATTCGTCAGCCCTGCAGTTTGGGTTGCCATGTGTATTGCAGGGTATGCTAATGGACTTCTTGCAGTACTGCACTCTATCCTGTGTTTTCCCTGTGGGAACCCTTCCTCCCTGCAGCAGAAAGGGGCTGTGCTAATTCTGGAGATATCCAGGTCTGGGGGGCCTCGAATCCACGATGGGAAGGGGCAAGGAAGACTTAAGCTGACAGCAAGATGAACCCCTGGAAGAAAAAAGGGGCATCCGAGAAGCCCTGGGGGTTGTGCGCTAGGAGCAGGGTCCAATTGTTTTCCTCGTTTCCACCTGCTTGTAAGGCTGATCCACTATCAACGACTGGCTACGATGCTACATGCATGCTAATGGGCTTGATTTCTATGGGCCTTTTGACATTTCTGGCCATGTAATAGCAACCGAAAAAGCTATTAAGCCCGTAATCAATTGATGTATCCTAAGGGAAAGAGCATTCTGAGTACCTCGACGATCTTTAATCTGATTGAAAGTTTCTTGTTTTGAGAACTCTCCCAGGGCTTGAGGGGGGCTTTATTTCTTCAGGATCTATAGACCTTGATTTTTTTCCAATTTGCTGACCTGCAAAAAAAGACTTGTATACCATGAACTGCAGACACACACATGCACTCCAGGACACATACAACATACAACACACAACCCGCATACTAGCACCTCATGTAAACCGCACGGACACACACACACACACACAGCTACAGGGTAGGTAGACTATTTGTGACTGTGATCACAAATACATCAAAACAAATTACATCAGCTGACATCAAAGCTCTCCTATTTGATGGCTTAAGGTGCATTCACTTGAGACGTGTCAACACACATGTGCATCCACCCGTGCATGGTACATGCACGCAAGGGCTGACCCCTGTTGCTGACCCTGTTGATTTGAGTGGTGCGCTGAAGTATTTCTTTGATTTATTGTATTTTTTATTTTGCAAATGGTGTGTTTATGTGGTGTTTAAACATTGTATTTATTTAATTTGCGAGTGGCGTGCTGAAATATTTATTCGGTTTCTTTATTTTGTGGCTTTTCGTTTTGAGAATACGCCTACACAGCTAACTTAGACATAACAATGACTGGAAGATGTATCAATGTATTTATCAAGTCACATAGGCCCCATCTCTATGTGATTTGGCAGTTCAACAGCTGCAGCTTTAAGTCTTGTGAATGAAGAGAAAACCAGGTGGTGGATAGGACAGGGGTGAAGCGCACGTAGCAAGACTTTAGACACAGAGGAAGATTGAAAAACCATAAGGTGGAGGCGTAGTTTAAAACTGTGCTGACAGCAGGTAGGGTGTGTGTGTGTTTGTGTGTGTTAGTTTAGTCCGAGGTATGTGCCTGCCTGCTGTAGCTATATTACTGTCAATCACACAATCTTCACTGCAAGTGCAGTGAATCTTCACTGCAAGTTGATGCTCTGCACACAGTACATCTCAGGTTATTGATTATTATCAGGCCTTGATGTCAATTCACTACCGAACACTAGCCCAGAGTGTAGGGAGATACAGCTTTACATATATACGCACAGAGCAAAAATTGACTGCACCACAGAAGGAGGAGAGCTTTGGGTCAGCCTATAAGGTAGCACTGACAACACAGGGGATTAGCTTCCTCCATGGCTGGTAAAAGAGGTGCTGTTGAAATCAAAACAGCAGACTTGCGTGCGGTCAGTTTCTCCCTCCCCCCCTAAACAACCTCATTTTAATACCATGGCCCCCGTGAAAATGTGCAGCTCCCCGCCTCCCCTCAAAGGCTCTCCGAGGAGAGGAGGCAAGGAAGCTCAATTACTCCCACTCATTCCACACATTTTCCAGACAAATAATTTCAGGTTTGTGCCCGCTAGCGCCAACTCTCCGTCCGTCCCGCTTTCTCTGGCCTATCATTACACGCCGTTCATTTGATTTGTTCATTAGTTCAAGCCTTGGTTGGATAGAGGCAAAGCGGAACCCTCTTATTAGTGGTTCCTTACTGTACTCTCCGTGCTGAGCTGTTGGAAGGGAGATGGGAAAAGAAAAATGAGGGGTGCAGGGGGATCTGGAATCTGGGAGTGCGAGCAAAAGGGCCACAACTAACCGACAAGGACATGTCTTTGTGGAAAAAGCTGATAAAAAAAATGATGGATTCATGTTGTGGTGTGTGGCGGTTATGCAACGACTGCTAATGCAGAAATTTAAACAAAATTAGCACAATTCAAATACACATTGTTGAATTGTTGGAACGGTATGTTTATTGATATAGTTTCAGCTATGTGGTTTGTATTCACCTTCATATTTATTTTGATATAATTGCATCCACAAAATATATGTATTGGTATCCATTAGGCTATGGTAAGCCTCTCTAGTGAGTCCACTTCACACCCAAGGAGGCATATTTCAATATTTTATATACGCATTTTAATATTTTATTCAGGATGCATGCATTGCAATGTATGCAGATGAATTTAATAATTCATCTGCATGCATTGCTTGTTATATACATTGAACCAAAATCAGGATGAGGGATAGTTCCAGTTCATGAAACCCGAGCACTAACTGAAGCCTAACAAACGGTGCATAGATTACTCCAGAACAAAACTGTACAATCAACAACAACATCAACAAGAAACCTACTGTAGGTTTGTTAGCCAATGGGTGAATTCAACTTCCCCAGTTTGAGTCTTTTGCTTGGATACCTCCCCATGTACCTTGTTTGTGTTTTGTTCTTGTGGTGTGTCAAAGGGAAAGAACAGGCCGCCCCCCTTGTGTGGGATAAATATTTCAGCAGGGGAGAGCGAGAAGAAGAGCGAGAAGAAGAGCGAGAAGAAGCCTCCAAAGAGCAAGACCTGTGGAGGTAGGGTGGAGAAGAGCGGTGGTGGTGGTGAGTGAGTGTACTGGGCTGAAAGGATGCCGGACGGGTGAAAGGAGAGCTAGAGTCTCCTGAGGTGAAGGCAAGAAGAAAGGCACAAGAGCTATTACAACTCTCCACATGACATCAAAAGCCTGCTTCTTTATTCTTTACACGCACCGAGATCAGATGAGACCAGGTTTAACAGACTGTCATACCAATGGGGGAGCATTACACACTGCTGGTCATCTTCCACAACAAAGCTAGACTGCAGCTGAGCCGGTTTCTTCTTCTTCTTCTTCTTCTTCTCCTCTATGTGCCGCATCCTCATCAGAGTGGACAATGGAGGATCTGAGAGTTTGCACCTCGTCCGAGCTGCAGTGGCTTATGGTCACGCAATTATCCCATATGCTACTTTAAACTGAAGACCACTCCTGTCCTGTAATCCCCCCCCCATAGCACTGTTCTTAGCATTGTGTCAGCCGACGGCTCCTTCTCTGGGATACGCAAACATGACGGACAGCCTTGAGGGGATACGGCTCCCCGTAAAGTCAACAGCAACGGAAAACGACGGTAGGCTCATTTTGACAGACACTGCTTGATGGATCGGCATTTGTGGGTGTCAGCCGCCATCCTCGGCAATAAACACCTTAAGAGTCTGAATGCGCCCGATAAGCGCCATCATAGACCATAATGGCGTGGCATGCAAATGATAGGGATGGATTCCCTGGTGATGAGGCAGCGTCAGTCAGCCTGAAGCTTCCCTGAGAGGTCTCCTGTCACTGGCGCCGGGGCCCACGAGTGTGTGTGATGACAGACTGGGCTGCTGTTTGTTTTGTGTGTCACCGTAGCAGAGGGTGCCGCAGCGGCAGATGGAGACAGAGGGGGGCGTGTAGGCGGAGAACTCCCAAGACTGTCACCTCAACACTGCTAAGGATCAACTTGCAGCATGAACAAAGCAGGACAAAATACCACGACCCCTTTTCAAATGTTCTTTGGCGTCTTTTAAACCAAACATGTGCACACAAAGATTACATCCCTCCAAGGATTGTAGAGCAAGGTCCCTCCTTACATTTCCCATCCCAACAAAAGATGGGAGCCTGTCCAAGCAGAGATATTGAGACGTCAAGCACATCACAGATTTCCTTTCCTTTTCACATTCGCAAAATGCAAATACGCGCATTTAAGTGAGTGCTCCTCGTCTCGCAAGTGACACCCTATTTTGTTCACATTTAATCTTTTTTTTTTTTATGCATTCAGTGAGAGAGCGGGTGAGTGAGGTAGAAAAGGCCTAAAGCTGTCTTGGGTCATTAAACCACACATTTTCTCTCGCTCTCTCTTCTTTCAGGGAAAGAGCCTGCTCTGGCACTTACAGCAGCAGGGGAAAAGTCTGACAGATTGGACAGGGGTTCCTCTCAAAGAGAGGAGTGGTGGACTTCCAGAAGGCAGGTGCCTGGCGGTGCGTTGCCGCGCCGCAGCCCCGCCTGTCATGGTTTGACGGACCTATCCAGAGGTGTGTTCTGTTGGAGGGGGGCTGGGAGGGCGTGACTGATGATGAATATGTACTAAATGCCAGCTCACTCCTGTGATTTAATCCGTTGTCCCTTCATCAAACATTCGGCTGTGCAGTCTGGCCGTCATATCATAACTGTGCAAACCAAACCTTCTTCTTCCCTCTCCTCAGGACCAACAGCAGGATGGGTGTTGCTGCACTGCACTGCCATTACTGGTTACAGCGTAGCACAGGCACACCATTTCAAGTCAGGCCACTCCACCACTCGTTTACATAGAGGCTCAAACAAAGCTTGAAAAAAGCCCTGTCAGATCAGTAAAATGCCCTCTAATTAATAGATCAATTACAAAACCGCAGTCTGTGATTAGAAGAGCATGGTAGATTAGAGATTGCTTCACTTGATGCAGACTGTTCATCAACGCTACAACGGGTTTCTTTTCTGTCAAATATAATAATTATGCTGCAAGAATGTGCCATATTGACCTTGGGTTTTCCCTTCCGATTCATCAAGTAAAAAAAGTGTATTACCACCAAAGCTTCAATGATGACTCCATTGATGTATGGCGTGGCGCATGGCTACATTTCTATATTAGCCACTAAAGTCTGGCACAATGAGCATCCCTAAGGCGCTTGTCTACATACAGAATGTAAAAAAACCTCTTGGAAAATAATTGCTTGCCTGACTGTTAGATTTGAACAGACAGAATGCTACGGCCCAGCCCCCTACCCCCTCCTGCTTTCTGAGCAGGCTTGCCTGTTTATCAAGACTGCCCCCTGGTGGTGCCTCATGCACAAAATGTACGTGGTGAAGTGGGAGCTGTGATGTTTTGCACTGCACATTCATTCCTTATGATCGCTGTTGGATATACATGCGTATACTACGCTATCTACATAAGAAAACATTCAGCAATACTGGTCATTCAAACAAATTATTGTAGTTATGTGAAATTAATTTTATGAAATCATGAACGCTCTACATGTATAATCAACGCTCAAAAGGACAGCAACAGCAATACTGTCCTTTCATATTGCTTCAATGTAGCCCACACACATATTGCTTTTGTAATACAGAATTACTTTGATCTCTCATGACTCCCGTGAAATGACACTTTTCAGAGAGCAGATAAAACCCACCTGCGATATCCCTGGGATTGGATACACAACCTCAGATCAAAGAACGAGGTGGCCTTTGATCCATCATTGGCGACAAAGGCAGGATTACCATCCATCTTACTCGACTTAATTATTATCAATCTCTCACTGCTTAACATTGGTATCTCTCTCTCATTCAATCAATGTGGCCCCATACACGTCGGAGAGGAATGAGTCTTCTAGTGACCTGTGTGGTTGACTAATGTGAAATCCATGGTAGGTTAGTCCTCATGGCCCGGGCCCGGCCCAACATGACGCCACACAATACCGCTATCTATGCCATCCATCAGAGGCCACAATTACGGCGTTGCAAACAGACACTTTGAGAGTGGATTTGGATTATACTTTGAAGTACTTGGGTCTTAAATGAGGAATCCGTAAAAATCAATGACTATGGCGGGGACGGAATTAACAAGAATCGCAATGGGGATTTATCATTTACTTATTGGGTATTTGAAGGGAAATAGGTAAGGCAGACTGTGATCAATGTCATCACTTTAACAAATGTGTTTTCCTTTGACAATGAAACCAAATGTTAACATATTTTGGGAGGGTAAGGTTTTTGACACAGGTTCAGTATCAAAGCAACGATAAACACCGGTTACCGAAGGAGCCCATGTGATTCATGTCATGTGGTAAAGAAACAGCTGACCTAGAGCAGACGGTCCTACCCTTAATGGTACCGCTGCTGCCATGTTGCTAGATTATTGTGCACCGTTGCCATGCACACCACAGTAACACGGGCGGGGTCCTCTCTTACCTTGGGCCACTTGGGGTTCAGCAGGCGGGCCTTCTCAGCGTCGTCTAGCGCTGCCTGGTGCTGGCCCAGCTTGAGCAGGGCAGCGGAGCGGTTGCTGTACAGGATGCAGTTCTGTGGGTCCGCCCGCAAGGCCTCGCCGTACAGCCTCGCAGCGGCCTGGAAGTCACCGCGCTGGCATGCCTCGTTGCTCTGCTGCACTTTCTCCATGAACCCAGCTTTGCTGAGGCCACATCTGCTGCCCTCTTCGCCTGGTGCGCTCCGGGCGGGCCGCCCAGCTGCCCGGGAGCCTCCGAAGATCGAGACCTACAGAGGTGGGGGCGGAGAAGAGCGGTGGTGGTGGTGAGTGAATGCACTGGGCTAAAAGGATGCCGGAAAGGTCAAAGGAGTGTGAGAGTCTCCTGAGGTGACCTCCTCCTGGTGCGCTTCCCCCCCCCGCTCCCCCAAGCTACACACACCTGTGCTAAATAGTTCTTCATTATGCATTTATTATGTGGAATAACGTTGAAGTGTGTAAATGAAAGGCTTGTCACAGCTGTAGACCGACGCTCTGCTTCCACCGCCGCCCAGGATCCTGAGTGGCCGCGGGGTTCGTCACTCCCACCAAGCGAAGGTGCCGCATAATGGAGAAGGTCCTTATGCGTCTTATTACCTGGATCACACACATGCTAGGACCCACTAGCGCTGCAGTCTGCACATGGAAGATCAGCATGCTTGTCCCTGTTGACAGGGATAAACAGGAATGTTTGCTGGCACTGGTGGCCCAGGACCATATCAGGATCAGATCTTGTTCAGTTCAGTAAAACATTGCTGATCATCAAATATTTTGCTTCATAAAGAGCTAAATTACTGTCCAGAAAGTGATTAAAGAAACCTTGAATTGTTTGTGTGAATCTAGTTGCTAACTACAAAATACATAACTCTAGCATCTAGCATCCAATATGTTTCAGAATCGTTTTGAGAATACTGTTACATATAAACCATGGTGTTGTAAACAATAGATGACTGTGCCTTTGGCTATGAAATAACCACCAATCACTTTAACAGCTTTCCAATATGGCGTATACAGTAGAATATAGCCTATTCCATTATATTCAGCAGATCTAGTTAGAAATATTTTTGAAGAGAAGAGTCTGCTTTCTTTGGTCTGTACGCTATATGGCCTTATAGCTATGTCAGTTTAGCTAAATTATATTGATTTTACAATTACTTTCTAACATTTTACCTACACTGTTGTTGTTGTTGTTGTTTATAAATGAGTTTACCATTCTACAATTTGTTGGGTTGACTATACATACATGATATATTGTTGCCTTGCAATTATAAGACCTAGAGTTGAAGATTAACAAACCTCAAATGCGCTATATATAACTGCACATAGCGTAAGGTAATCATGAAATAAAACCTAAGTCTAACATCCAAGAGGTCCACTGGTATTACTTATTTTTTTTCCTTTTGTACTGAGGTCTGGATGTTATACCATCCTGGGCTTCTTACCAAAAGCAAAAGCATCCAACAGTGGACTCATAAAAACCTGTAACACTTTGTAGACCCAACATCAAACCAGACCAGCACACACATGTAGGAGATGTGTGTTCTTCACGTTGCAAAAATAATATACCAAATGAGTTTCAGGCTTCCTTAAATCAGTGAAAGCAGCTTCCCAGATGAGAGTACAGTCATGTATTTATTTTAACAGTATTTTGGAAAGAGCTTTCTGTCGATCCTCTGAAGAGGAATGACTTACTGAGTACAAACGAATCATACAAAATAATGCTGGATTGCGTGTTTGAGGGGGGCGAGCCTCCATTATACCTCGTTCACACCACTCCTCCTCAGAGTGAATTCTGGGATAGGGCAGGCTTGGTAATTACTTCCAGAGGTCCAAAGCGCACACAAAAACAGACGGCTTGCCGGCTGTATCAAGTAGATTCAACGTGAAGCTACAGTGAGGGTAGCAACCGTTTGGGTGCTGATGTGTAACGACTTTATAACCAATATCCCATTAAACCACTGCTATATGAATACAAGTCGGCTTTATTATTGTCGAATTAAGTATCCTGGTGTCAAAAGAACATTGCATTTTAAGCTAGAATCTTGCATTAAGAATGTGATGTGTGGTTTGTGTGATTGAAGTCCACAGTGCACTGTATTTCTGAAAGCTCGTAGGGGCTGTCTATTTGGGCAGTATAGGCAGGAAGGGTGGAGAAATATTGAGATAATAAAA
>OMKN01013212.1:0-20057 GCA_900302345.1 Melanonus zugmayeri | reverse complement strand
GGGGGGGGGGGGGGGGGGGGTTGGAGCGGTTGGCCCTTTGAAGCTACCGAGCCCCAACCGGTGTACCATGACTCCGCTCCACCGGGTTCTGGGTAATTTATTCAGATAAATAATGAAGGGACCGTGGTCAGAGAGCGTGCATAGCGATGAGCGGGACGAAAACATCTCCTTCAGCTTTTGAACCTGCGCTGCCCATGGAGCCGACCTGTGGTCTCGCCATTATTTGAATTACATTCACTTCTGCCTTTTTTCCCCCTTCGGTTTTATAATCACCTCAGTAAGATTGATGAGACGAGAGACAATGGAAATTATGCTTATTTGCGCCACACGGACACAACACATATTTTACATTAAATGAGAAGAACATTTTAAATACAACAAGTATTTTAAATTAATGAAATTTTTTTCCTTTACGCACACACACACACACACTCATGCGCACGCACACAAGTATCTATTAAAAAAAACCATTTGCAGCAAATTAAGAAGGGCCATAAAGGGCGTCACCATGACGATCTGTATTTGACAGTGAATCTCACATGCTTCTTTGCATTTAATACGCTTAATTAACCGCATCCTGATTTTCCGGACGCGACACAAACGACACACATGCGATGACCCAATCAGATATGTTAAGAGTTCCTCTCCACTGATTGGAGCGTGGTTCAAATCACACATGCTCACTAAGCCCTTGGAGCCGGAGGCCATGCTCGTCTGTAATTAAGATCTCAGGGATAAGCCAAGGGTTTTATAATAAAACCCGTAATGGACTAGGGTGTCCATTTATATCTGAGGAGAATTAGCGTGACGCTGCTAGTCCTGCCGCAGGGAAACTTGTTTCACTTCTGTGCAAAATGAAATGATTTCACTGTCACTTCTTTCCTCTGCCTTTCTTTACTTTTCCCTGTGAAATATACTCCCACGTATTCTGTCTCTCCCAAACGCAACGGCCGCAAGGACAGGTGAGAACACGCGTACACAGCACACACCTGTCTGGTAAGACACTTAATCATCCAGCAAACGCAATATTCTTTCACAGGTGTTCATGAGTGTGCATGCATGCACTCACAAACACATTTACAAACACTGACACAAACACACTGAAACACACACACACAATCTGGAACTACTTTTTCTTATTTCTCTCTTTCTTGTTATCTTCCTTTTATGCAGTGGATCCACAGGACATACTCTCTCTCTCTCTCTCTCACACACAAACTCTCCAGGGTTTAGAAACCTGCAACTTTGCAAATGTTCCTTCGGACTCCCCTCTGGACGGTCTTTGATAAGAGTTAAAGCAGGTTGATGTGCGCGTGTGCGTGCGTGTGTTAGGACATTTTAATTTGCAGGTCAATATGGGACAGGAGTGATTAATTAACATATAACACTGCAGTGGAATGCTATCAGATTGTTAGGAGTAGCTATGGTGTCCTACAATAAATAAATGAACTATATTTATTTCATAGTTTATTGATAAATGATTAATAAATTCATGTATTAATATTGATTGATACTATATTAATACATTTTTTTACTTATTTTATTTACTATAAATGGTCTAATTGTATTAATATTTTTCTGTCTTGAGCAGAGCATTTGTGACAATTTCCTTAGGGACTAATTAAGTAGAGTCTGAATCTTAACCCACCCAGAAGGACCCCCATAACTACCTTACGTACCTGGACTCACATTCTGGACTTAAAGGGACGTTCCACAGATTTTCCAAGTTGCCTAACAAAAGCCTAAAGCGTTCTGTGGATCAAAATACGGCTATTTTTATTCCAAAAATCACCCTGGCCAATCAGCTTGGAGTTTGGCTCTGTGAGATTCAGTCACCTTGTTGTCGTTAGCCTGAAGAGCTACACAAGAGTTTACAATGGCTGCTAGTAATGAATATCAATCTACGGATCAAATGAGCAGCCAAGTCTTACTGAGTGGAAGGAAATATTTCCACCGAAAGAGAAAATAATGGGTCATCGAAATATTGATTGGGTCATCGCCTGCCGCTGTCTACAGCTTAGACAGCAGCAGGCAAATGTGCAACAGTGTGTTCAGAGTCCTGCCGTTTTGCGCCTGTCATTCAAGTAATAAAGTATCCCTGCATGACGTTTGACATAGTTTTACGGCTATGTTTATAAATGCAGTATTACCATTACTAAACCACTAATACTACTTTACTCATGCACCTTCAGTGTCTCATTCAATGAATAAAGAAGTAATGCTATGACAGAAATTCTGCATGTAGCCAAAATGATGTTCTGTTGTAGTCACTCCTTTCATTAATTATGCATATGCAAAAAAACCTATTATTTGCAGGAGCCTAAACAATATTCAAATGTAATTATGATGAGACTTATTTTGAGCTTGCCAATGGGATATTTACTCCTTGTTCCTGGTGATGGTAATAAAATTGTCACAGTGTGAGTGATGTGTCATATCCTGTCTGTCTATCTGGTTGACTGGCACGTCTGCCTGTCTGTCTGTCTCTATTTATCTCTGTGTCTCTCCTGTCTCTGTCTGTCTGTCCAGCCCTCTGTCCATCTGTGTGGTTTTTACTCATCGATGTGTTTTCCCCTCCATATCTTCCTGTCACCGGGCATCACAATCTATCCACACCTCATCGACCAATCAATGCAGACATTAGTTTTGATGGCCTGTTGGCCATTATTTGTCCGTGCGTGTGATTGGTCGGTCTTTTTCTGTCAACTGATGTGTGTGTGGTAAGCCTTCGGTCCTCATGTAAAAAGCTGTCAATCTTTGTGTTGGTGTGTGTTTTACTTGTTATCCAGTGTCTGGAACACAGCATTTAAATGTGTGTGTGTCTATTTATGTTTGTCTTTCCTCCGGCGTGATACATTATATACTGTATGTTATATGATGATGTATGATTCATGATATATGATGACTGCTCTGATTTGCATATACTGTTTTTCACTATCAAATATGTTGTTGTATATGTATAGTTTTCCCCAAAACTAAAATAAACCATAATAACCATAATAATTGTAATCCAGCTGCGGTGAGCTGGACAGGAAGAAGAATCTAAGGGCATCTGGACAAAAACACAAAAGACTTTCTTTATGTCATGTAAATCTACTACCTGCCCTGCCCTAGCTATCTTCACATCTTCACGTGTTCCAATACGGCGGCTTGGCACAACCAATTACATTGTGTAGCGATAATATATCATATTTACTGCCACGGGTCTTGGCAAGCAGAGACTCGCTCATGCAAGGAGATGGATTTTTCTATTTAAAGGGTAAAAAGATTTGCACTTGAATATGTTTATTTGGTATTATGTTATATTCCCCTTAATTACAAACGAAACATGACATGTTGTTTGTCATATCTAAATCTAACCTTTGTAGTTTTTTGGTTTTAAACATGTATTTTTTAATGTTTTGAAAAAAAGGTTATATTTTCACTCAAAGTTTTGCTCAAAACACAAATGTCTGATTTGAACACATACAACACGTGGATAACGGATGATAGGACAGAATATGCAGGGCCGTGTGTATTAACGTCCTACACACAGCGACTGAACCAGCGTCAAAGCTGTCAAAACACAGAACTCTGAACACTGAAGTAGGCCTACGTTTGATGTCGCGTCTGTGTGTAAATCCGTATCCGCGTTGGTGTGTGTATTCTGGGCGCATTGAGACACTGAAGCATGGTTTTCATCCGGACTGCATTGATTTTGAAGTCTGTCCTTTGTGGGGCGCAGCTGACTTTGATGTGGGCTTGGTTGTGCAGACATTACAATGCAATAGGATAGTGTATCCCAACCTTTGACTTTAGGTGAACCACTAAATTGTCATAAAGACCTTTTGCGGACGACCTCATATGCAAACGGTAAAAAATAGATAAATACATGCAGTGGCTGAGCAAAGAGCACCAGCGCCCCCTTTATACACAATTATTACTGCAAGAAGGCCGTGGCCAGTGGGAAACAGTGGAAACAAAAAGTCAGCAACGCTGCCTTTTTCTAATATTTATTCTATTATTGTAAATTTGTCTATTTCAAGAATAAAATCCAACGTACCACCTGCAGTGTTACGCGAACCAAAGGTTGAAAAACAATACAATAGGACACCAACTGGCTGGTGGGAAAATAATTGAAAGAGACGCATGGATGGACAAACAAACAGGGTGACCACAGAGATAGACAAACAGAATAGAGTATAGCGGATCACACCTCTTCTGTTCATCTCTCTCAAAAAATATGTTTTATTTTCTCTGTGTTGTCGATGGCTCACAATAAGACAAACAACAAGAAGTACAAACATGACAGTACACACACAACACACAAATAATGTAGAAAGTAATCCGTGTTGATGTAGACTTGAAACACTACGTGTGACATGAGAAGGTCAGTTGCACATTTACACAGATCTCTGTTTCTGATGTATGACTTACTTTGCTTTATTTGTAAGTTTTGCCCTTAGTGTACACGGTAGACTGCCTTTACTTTTCTTCAAACCCTGAAGTCGTTGAGACTCTTATCTCTAATGAACACCAACATCTCCCTGGTTGTTTTCTGTTGTATTTAGCCAATCCTTCCATTCATTAATGATGCTGGCATCTGTTAATGTGTGAGGAAACCGATAGAGGAAATAAAAATACATTATTTAACACCAAAAAAAAAAAAATCACTAATTTGCGCACACACACACACAGGCTGTGTCCCGAACAGCTACAATGCTGCTTATTCAGGCAGCCCTCAGGGAGGCATCAAGTCACGTCTCAATCCAATATTTACAAAAAACTGCTGCCTGCTGAAGTGCCTCCGACTAGGCAGGTTTTGAAGGCAGCATAGACGTCCTTCATTGGTCAAGATATCCCACAATCCCATGCGCCCGCTCCACCGCTCCGAGCAACAGCCCAAATATAAGTTATATTGACTTTTTTAACCTCAGATTTTTTTTCTACCAAGAAATCAACAGTTTAGTCACTGAATATCCATTCTATTTAGATGTATAATGCTTATTTGAGAAATGTGTCCCGACTTTCAGATTTGTTGACAGCGGACTTTCTGGTGACATGATAACATCATGACACATTGCTGCCTTGGAAGTTTGTCTCAATCCAGACTCTTTACAGGTAACTTCATACAAAAACACCAATCCAAAGGCCTCACTAGACAGCAAGGCAGCAGGCAGCTGTCTTCCGTTCGGGCCACAGCCACAGTGTGGCTCCTAGTTTGTGCTTGGAACTTACCATGGAAACCGTTCCATGTCTAACGGCATTCTAACTGAAAACTTCAATCACAATTACAATCTCAATGGGCTCCACATTTCTCCACAGTTGGCATTTCGAACTCCTCAATCCCCACCCACTGAAAACAGGGACATGCTCAGGTTGTTCTGCAAGTTTTTCTGGGTTGATCAAAAAAGAAAACACTGGGCCGTGTTGCTGGATGTCTGGAAATCGGACACAGAACTCCGACTCCAGCTCTCGCAGTACATTCCGGCGTCATCGGGATTGGGGGTTTGATGCACCGACAGCTCCTTCGGGTGCTTGAAGTAACGAAGGTGGTTCCACGTTGAATATCCAGTGAGTAGACTTCAATCTTCGCCACAAATGCCGTCCATGCATCAAACAGAGCCAGCGTTGTTTTGCCTCCGCCTTGCAGCTGTAGGTTGAACTTGTTGAGGTAGCCTGTGACATCCGTTAAGAACAAGCCATTTCTCATCCTCCAGCTCATAGTCTTGCTCCTTCTCAATCACAAAGGCCTTGATCGCGTCCAAGCACTCTACAAATCGTTCCAAAACCTTCCCGCCACTCTGCCACCTAACACTGCGGTGGAGTGGCAAGTCCTAGTGAATGCTGTCCATCTCCTCCAGCAGAGATTTGAACTGTCAGTGTGTCAAGGAGGAGCGAGCGACAAGGTAGTTAACAATTTTTACCACTTTAGCCCTCACGCTATTAAGATTAGACTTTCAATCAGATTAACAAATCCCCTGTGCTTGCCCACCATCGCGGATGGAGATCTGTGGTAACAGCAAATATTTTCTTGATATCAACCCCCCTTTCCTCAAAATGATCCGTGAAGGCTTTTGCCACATCATCCCCTTTAGTGGTAGCATGCATGGCAACAAAGTTCCTCACGTATCTCTGTGTCGTCGCAGCATCTTGCAACCACCGCTAGACGTGGAGTCATTTATATCCACACTCTCATCAAGAGCTACACTTTACACCGAAGCATCTTTTGATGCAAAAGTTTGTCGGTGCCGTACATTTTCAGCCATATCAGTAATGTACCTTTCTACAGTTCTCGCGGAAACAGGCTGTGGAGTGTGTGTGGTGGGTGGCTGGTTTAAGCAGCCTCACCTGGCCCGAGTCAGACTGATTAGACTCTGGGGCTGGGTGAGGCTGTGGGGCATTGATCAATCAAGCCCACAGGTCTACCCACAACATCTACCCGTGTCCTGTCCTCCGGAGCAGCCCTGCACCAGCCACTTTTAGTGGCAGGTAGCTGTGGATTTGCTACACAGGCATTTCTTTATTTCTGGAGATGATCGTGTCTTTGTTTGGTAATCTATCAAATATAAAATCCGAACTGCTGAGGAAAGCCTCCTTTATATATTCTCTATCTGTGAAAGGCTTCCCGTATTTAGCAATACACTGCGCAACTTTATAGCTGCCTTCTGTAGCTTGATTTTGACTGCACATATGGTTGTAAACACACTGCTTTGCTTCTGGTACTGGACCGCTGCCCTCTTGATTGATTCAGCTTCATCCGCCTCATCTTTGAAGTTTTTCTCGTGTCTTGTTTCAAAATGACGCCGTACACTTGAAGTTCGACAGAGGACATTTTCACAGCAGAGAGCACACACAGCCCAGTCCTTTCGTGAAATAAATCCTAATTATTTCATCCAAGGCTGAAACGGGGGCGACTACACAACCTAAGCTTTTTAGCTTCTGCCATTATCAACTTCAATGAAATAAAACAAAAAAGATAGCTCGCTGGCTAGCCTAATGGTATTCGCTAGCGCTGTAACGTTGTGCTTGTTGGCAGATCAATGAAGGGGGAGGGGCTTATAATAATAGACCGCGGGAATTGTGTGTGCTTGCATTATTATTAGGGCTGTGAAATTATTACTTAGGGTAGGCTGTGATTAATCATGATTAATCACCATTCAGAAATATGCCCGAAATCTGCCCATTTTCTCTGTATATTGTTGTGGGAACGGAAAGATACGTGACAGAAGGCGGATATATAATATACTGTTACTCACTGAGGTCCAGTGCTCTCCTGTCAGGGCAATATATTCTGCTAGAGCCAAAACACCTTCTTTTATTTGATTTTCGTTTCATCAGCTTGTGGATTTTCGTCATTCCTGTCCTCTTGACGGTGGCTTGTAGAACGCGTTGGAGGACGCAACTTTCAAAACTTCGGCGAAGCCCTTGTCCTCAACAACGTTAATTGGTCTACAGTCCTTTGCAATCCATTTGGCAATTGTGTTAGTCAGCCTTTTTTAGTGTGGGATGTATGGGGGAAGTATGGGGTCATATTGCGAAATGCCTTAATTTCCCCAAATTAATCATCTGTGTTAATGTGTTCATTTTGACAGCTCTAATTAGTATGCATACATTATGCAGGTTTGTAGTTAACCAATTACAATAAAAAAATACATTTGATGAAATTGCTCCATATGCCAGTGTAAATGACCTCGGGTGCCCACTTTGGCACGTGTGCCATTGTACCCAATATCTTATGATACCCGCATGCCTACATGGACGATTTTGAAGACGTGAAGGGAATGCAATAACATATTTTTTTTAAATGTTTATTTTGTAATGTATTGCAAAATGTACATTGTTCATGTACATTGGTATTTTCCCCCCGACAACAATGAGGCATCACTTTTTCCACAACAGTGATTAGCCAGTGGATGAGGGAAGGAGAGCTGGAGGTATTGTGTTGTGGTTAGAGCCATCTGTTACACAGCAGGGAACGGATCAGTCTGTCTGGGAGTTACCTGCTGACAGGGAACACCTGAGGAGAGAGTTTCAACACACTTCACATCAGCCATCCAGAAAGGAAGCACTGAGATGTTGACGTATAGTCTGATATTTGTACAAAAATGTGAATGTAGCTCGGCCTAACTGATTGAAACGGCACTGCATTGTCAAAATCATCAACAATGTATGAAATACCAAGATTTATATGAGATATAAATCAGGATTAGATTAGATTACATTTGTTGTCGTTGCACAGCACAATTCAACAGAAATGCAGGTAGCATCCCACCAGATAGTGAAAGGTATGGCAGGTAATACTGTACAGATTCAATACACTACTACACTATTTCCAGAATATTTAAACATTCACTCTTTGCAGTTTGCACCTTGCAGTTACTCGGCTTCCAGATTTTCTTCGAGGCGCCTCACAGTTGAGTCAGCTAGTGATTTTCTTAGGCTAACGACTGAGCTAATCTTCTAAGCAATACCGCGGTCACTATCACTAATGAGCTGAATCTACAGTGTGACTTCATGTTAGACAATTAAATGTCCTCTGTTCTCCACAGACCCTCTCCATGGTATGTTTCCCCCGTCGGCCCGATACTGTGTCCAATTATGTGAAATGGTACTTCCAAACTTCTAAAAGTGGTATCTTGGGAGGAGGTTTTGTCAACAGGGTTTTAGAGGGACGGAGTGAGGGAAAGATGGAGTGAGGGAAGGATGGAGGGAGGGAAGGATGGAGGGAGGGAAGGATGGAAGCTGTATCATAAAAATTCTACTAGTAATGGCCTCTGGACCATTGGATGGAGTTGTTCCACAGCACAGCTCTTTTGAACAAGATTGGTTTATCTTTTTATTGTTTATTTGATATTTTCATTTGTATGACCTGCATTTATCCAAACCCATTCTCCAAAATGTCAGCTTTTCAAGAACTGCACAGCATTGTTTCACTTTTCTTTGACTTTTTTTTTTTACCTTTCACAATGCCTATTTCCGGTTACCTTGGCATGGTCATAGGGTAGGGAAACATTTTCTCCATGTTCCAGACAAAGCCAGCGGGGAAGGAGCATAAACAAAGCTATTGCCTAGCAAGATAACCCTGGGTTTGTGCCTCCCGTCATCAGCTCCTGAGTGTCTGTCACTTTCTCCCTCTCTTCCTTCAATACTCTGTGTGTGTGTGTGTGTGTGTGTCTGTCTGTGTGTGTGCACATGTGCATGTGCGTGTGAGTAATGGAGAACAATAAGGAAAGAGATGATGTGAAAGAGATTGTATTGAGGTTCAGGTACCTTAGGATTGTATTCACCAGGTGGAACATTCCACCTTAGTGCAGGTGACATATGCAATATAAGAATAGCCAAATGTGGCTATCCATGTATATCCATTTGGAAAATAGAAACTATGCACAGAAGGCCCTGACATCATTGATAGCATACTGCACAGTCTATCAATCCTGCGGTACATAATGTCAAAACCAAAGTGAAAGCAACAATCATGAGATGTTGATTGCGACAATAAAACAAATCATGAACTTGTTTGCCTGTGTTGGTTTCCTGGCTGTGTGTTAGGTTTTAGTCACTTCTGAAAGAATGCAAATTGATTTGACACATTATTACTGATACAATGTGTGATGGAAGACATCTGAAAGTGGTTTGGGCGATACATTTGAGTTGAAAACGTCTGTTATATCCCCTGTTATATCCCCCTTGATAACCAGTGGTTATCAAATGGGGGTACTCCTAGGGGTACTTTGACGGTAAAGTTTGGTAAGAGGTTTGGTAAATCTTTCCAATGAATGACAAAAATATAGGCATTTTCACCACCCATTTGATGTTCATGTTTACATGCAGATATATTTATTTCATTTCATTTTCATTTTTTTCCCTCCCCAAAATGTGTGAAAGGGGCTGAAATAATATATAAGAAGGGGTACATTATTAAAAAATAGTTTGACAACCACTGCCCTACCCTGTTTAACTAACTGTTTAACAGGGTAGGGTGAGATTCTTGAGATTCTCACCCTACCCTGAGTAGGGTGAGTTTTGAGATTCAAGTCAGAGCAGGTAGCTAGCAGGAGTTAACTCATTCATTCACTCATATGTCCATTCATTCTTTCACTCATCCATTAGTCCATTTGAATCTCATGTCACTACACCACAGAGCTGGGGACTTGAGACTTGAGACTTGGACTCACGTTGGACTCGAGTCGCAAAAATATGGACTTGCGACTTGACTTGGTCTTGCCTGCTGTGAGACTTGACTTCTTTGAGACTCAAATCTCTCTGGAGACTTGAAAGCAAAAGTGTGGTCAGATTCTAAATGATATGCTATGCTAAATGAAATGCTATGATAAATAATCATTGTATGTATTGTTTGTTGCGCCGCTGCTGGATGCATATAGGGGAAACACTGCATTATTATTATCTCAGCCCGATGTCCCCTAAGTGGCCACCATAGTTGGCCACGGACATGGAGGGAAGTGCCGCTGTCCGGCAGCTTCCTCTCTGAAGCACGTCAGCCCGCTAGACACACTGGGACTTGACCAGGGATCGCCTCTTTTTTTCCCCGGTTTAGCGCTGTTATTTCGGCAGCCCATCAGTTAACACCGCTAGACCCCCCGGGACTTTCACTGCTGATTGTCCCTTTCGCTCCCCGCTTTAGATCGCTTTATTACAGATTGCGAATATCTGTGGAATATCCAGTATCTTTCTAACTCAGTCAATGCTGTAACAATATTACCCTACATCAAATATTCCAAACGTTATGGCCACACCGAGGCTGATCGCCTCGAGTTGCGCCATCCATCCCACCTAGTAGTGCTTACCGAACCTCATACTTTTTAGTAGGGGTGTTCGAAAAAATCGATTCACGTAAGAATTGCGATTCTTATCTTCTATGATTCAGATTTTTTTTTAAATTAAATTTAAAAAAAAAAAACATTCCTTTTGTCTTAGTGCCTTTGTGTTTACATTATTGCTCAGTTGATCAGTTAACTTTTTCAAATATAAAAATTACATAATCTTATACACACTTTACTCTGCTTTCATGCCATAATTTGCTTTAATTTGCTTTAATTTGCCTTTCTTAGCACACAGGGGACTGGAGTAGATCCTGAAATGATACTGAATCGAGAATCGATTTTGAATCGAGAATCAATTCTGAATCGAATCGTGACCCCAAGAATCGAAATCAAATCGAATTGTGAGATACCGAAAGATTCACATCTCTACTTTTTAGGAAACCCTGTTGTCATTTAAATGTCAGTGATTGGAGTTTCTCTCTGTTCCACTACATATTACTTTTGCCTTACTTGCTATTAAAAGAGAAAGCTAAACTGAACTATGCTGAATGGATTGAACGGAAATCCACAGTTCTATGAATTCCAGATGAAGGAATGAAATGGAGCCCCCCTTTAAATAGACATTTAAATAAAATGTCTTATTTCCAGACATAATATAAAACATAATTATCCATTATCATCATATTCAAACTTGTGACATTGATTTTCAAATGGAAACATTTTTTATTTGTTTTACTGTAGGCCTATATCTCTTCAACAACAACCATGCTCATGCTTTTCCGGTGTCTTTCATCTTTTTCACAAAAAAATGGCTGATAAGAAGCTTGTGTTGCTAGTAAAAAAAAAATTATCCACCAGCCACAGTGGCTGGTGACCAAAAAAGTGAACTCCAGGCCCTGGCGATGAGGCAGGTTTGCTTCTGCATTACTGACATCTTCTGGATTCATTTGGCCATTCTCTCCATAAATTCTAATGAATAACCGTGCTTTAGAAAACAAATGAAAGAAACAACCTCTAATTAATTGCCCAATTAATCGTCTTATTAATCAATCAACATTGTTTTATTTGAAATCTGCAATGCTGTTTGCAAATGTATCCACTTTTACTATTAAGACTTGAGACGTGACTTGGACTTGTGCCCAAAAACACTTGACTTGACTTGCACCCAAAGATTAAAGGTCTTCTACACCACAAGTCAAGCATACTAAAACATACATAGACTGGAGACCCTACCATTAGTGAGAAGACCGATCTAGACAGCTTGTAACAACCTTAGCAAGTTCAGCACACCTGTGCCTTGTGTACTACTCGGTGCCCATAAAACACACACAAACTTGTTACAGTCAGCAGAGCACAGTAAACATATTCCTGTTTATTAGGTCACGCGAGGCTGGAAAGACTATTATAAGAAACTAAACCAATGCATTGTCAAAACATAACCCGCCTCAATGTCAAGTCATTTTATGCAAGCATGCCTTAACCTTCACACACCGGCAGCAATGTGTGAACAGCCATTCAAAGCAGTCAACGACATTATTCAAAACGTTACCACAGTCTTTTTGTCCAGTTTGCATGTACGGCATGCCTTTGAGAAGGATCTCATTAAATAATTAATATGTAAATGGAAGACATTTTCTACATTTTCACTCATTGCTTTAAACACAGCGACTTTGCGTCTGTGTGTGTGCGTGTGAGTGTGTGTGTGTGTGTGTGTGCGTGCACGTGCATGTGTGTGTGCAGGCATGTGTGTGTGTGCATTTTGTGGAGACATTTTCCCCTTGATTTGACACTTTATCATGCTTTTTGGTGTGTGTATTTGCCTGCCGGGTTTTATGAGCGACATTGATACCAAACCAGAAGCGTAGGCTACCATCTGTGTGGAATGTGACAGCACTAATGGGCCTAGGCTTCCACCCTCAAGCGACCAGCATTTGGAAAAGGCAGTGTTGTGTTTATTGTAATGCATTGGCTTGTGTTACCAGCCGTTATGCATGATTATGCAGCCATGGAACACACAGATTAGGTGGTGCATTAGAGCTTTCATTTTGTTCATTTGAGGCTTTTCGGTGTGTTTTCTGGTGAATATCGGAGTCATGTGTGTGGTGTAATACATTTAAAGCTGCAGACAGTCTTTTCTCAGTGAAAGTGTGGCACAGAATTTTTTTTTTTTACGCTTGAACTCGTATTCAAAAACTGTGGACACTAAGTGGACCCATTTGGGTCCAATGTGTCAAAGGAGGTAGTAGCGGTGTACCGAAATGCAATATGCTGCACATTAAAGTACACAAAACTTTGTGAGCAAAACTTTCTAAGTCAAACTTGTTAAACAAATGCAACCTTAACAGTTGGATTGTTTAGCGCAACCTTAGTTTATGAAAAACACTACAAAAGAAACATATTACTATGATTATTATTATTATTATTATGGCTAAAGGCATGTTGCACATCATATTAGATTGCAAGCTCCAGACAAATCAGCTGTTTGTATCTGAACGTGTCATGTATCCATTCAACATCTTTTGCGGTAGGTAAACGACTGAAATATAATAGGGTTCTCTATTCTCAGAAGGCATACAACTGACACTTTTGGCCATACCATGTCTTTGACGTGGAGTGGTATACTGCAGAGAAAGCCTTCTATATTGTACTGTAAGCTTCCTTAATTCATTTGCTGAATCTAATAAAGAAAAAAACAGCCATATCAGGCTTCATGTCAATATTATTTATAGTACGCTGCTTCCAGACTCGCATGGCATCGGATTTTTGTCTTGCGTTTTCCTTCTGCTGCAAACATAATTGCCCACATTGGGAAAGAAAAGCCATTAAGTTTGCTCTTGTTTACAGGTCCATACCATTTGCCTTGATGATAAAGAGACCACGTGCGTACAGAAAGAATAATAGCCCTTCGCCGATGTGGTAGAAAAAAACTGCTTTATTATAATAGGTTGCCTCGTTTTAACTAGAGCTTCTGTCCTAGATTCTTGTATAACAGCTATAAAGTAAAAAGTTAATTCATATCATGCCCTCATGATATGAATTAACTTTTTACTTCATAGATGTTATAGCATATAAAGATTCATATCATACAGGATCTGAATAAAGTTGCCGTTAATATCAGACTGCATTCTATCAGAATGCACTGCACCCATTGTTTGTCTATGTTTTCTGCAGCCATGGATCTTTTTGTCTGCCATTTTTTATGTTTCCCAAGACCCCTCTTGTCTCTCTGACAGAGTTTGACCTTTCCACTTCCAGAAGTGTTTTTTCTGTCTCCACTCTTCTGTAGTGTAGTGGCACTCTGGAAATAGCTCAAACGTGGCATTCTCTGTATTATACTGGAGAACTGCGATTGTGCTCTATCTCATACAGAACACACAGGCTCCATTGTGATTATATCTGAAAAAAAATCATTCTTCAGCTCAATGTGACATTTTCATGTGTGTGTGTGTGTGTGTGTGTGTGTGTGTGTTTCTAGCGGAGAACAGAGCAAAACAAGCTTGAATGTCAGCCCTTTTGTTAGCGGACCTCAACGTATCTCTGAAGGACAGCTGAAGGACTGAGAGAGGGTAAAACCAGACAGAAAGACAGGAGTCGAGTTAATGTACTTATTATCACAACCTGTTATCTTTCCCACAAACACTACTACTAAAGGATGTACAATTACCATTTAGAGATCCTCACAAGAACGACTACCAAAGTGTGCAGGATTGACAGGAGCCCAAGGGGTCATTGTTAGTGGCCCCTAGAGGCCCTTAGTGAGGTTCCAACAGTACTAGTCTGAAGGGTTTATCTTGTATCAAGAATAATCTGGATGGGTCTAGGAGACTCTGAAATTACTGCTGGGACCACCAAGGGCCTCTAAGGATCCCAAATTGCCTAGAAGACTAAATCTACCCACGCCACTGCTAGGACTCTTGGGCTATCTAATGAGTCCTCAGTGGGCAACAATATAGCTTGTCTTATATTTTACATTGCTTATAGTGGTGTACGTTTGTTTTTTAGGTGAATAAGGTTGCCAGGGGGACCCACTGAAGCCTGACGTCTGTTAGAATTGGAACATATCCCCCAAACTGTCCAACCATTAGAGATGCAACTTTGCATCTATGAGAATTGGAAGACTTCCAAGGCTTACCAATGAAACCCCCTAAAATCTGCAATCATTAGAGTTCAACTTGACCTGCCTTTTTATTGATCCCATTCAGCCCTAAGTATTGGAAACCTTCCATGCCTACCTGACAACCCCTGATAATCAGTAACATTATTACATTAACACTCACTTTATATTTACTTGTATTGCACAATAAAAGGACAGTATTGTATAGGACCCCGTGGGGTAGGATAGTCTAGTCTAGTGGTTATGCTGTTTGACTCCCAGTTGAAAGATTTGTGGTTTGAACCCAGCAATACATTATGTGTGATAATGTATGAACAAAATGTAATAAAACTTTGTAACTGTAAGTAAGGTGCCATATTAAACAGTAAAATATGTTGGTGCACTCCCTCAAGTTTACCTATATGCTGTGCTGAAGTTATGCTCTGTCTATATCCAGCTCTATGTTCTCTACGTCTATGTGGTTGCATGTGTGTGAGCTTCCATCCTGACCAAACCCTCGGGAATCCTGTTATGTCACCAACTGTCAACCTTTACCACTGGAAACGGCTCATATCTAGCATGTATGTATGTATGTATAATACTGGTTGTATAATTGTATAACACACACATGCACACAATCACACTGTGTCTTAAGCCCAAAACATACAGAGCGCAAATGTAGCATGGTTTTATTTTGTTGCTTGCTTCAAATAGGACAAGGCTATTTTGTACATTAGAAAAACAAAATTAGAAAAACATTATTTTGCATCTGTGCCGACACGACTGTGTGCTTTGGGCTTAAAGTGTGTGAATGGCAGAAACTGAAAACAAACCAAATCGAGAGGGAGGTGGGTTACTAAGTAGGGACATTGGGGTAAAGAGATGAATTAGATAATGTGTATTTATCTCAGAGTACATAACATATTTATAAACTCTCTTTAAAAGCACTTTTCTAAAAGGAAAACCAAGCTGTAGTGCTTTTAAATCCATCAAAAAGTACATCTCACACAAAGGCTTTATACCTAATCAGCCGAAGTTTCCCGATTGGCTGACACACACACACACACACACAAACATGTAATCAGGCAACTTTCACATGAAACAAATAAAAAAGGTGTTTGAATTGATGTTTGATATTATTGTTACATATAAAATTCATATTTTATCAAACACTCTTTCATGTGAAAGACAGAAACTATCAAAAGGATGGATGGATGCTGTGTCTGTTCAGCACTCGTGGTCAATTACATCCACATCCACAACTTCAATCAAAGCCATGCTTGTATGATCTGATTCCAATGATCAGGATTCCTGTGATCTGAAATATACTGTACATAGTGCAGTTATTAACCCTAACTTTTCACCTTCACAGAAAAACAAACACACACCCACACCAGTGTGCACAAACACACACAGACACTCCCTTGCGTGCACATACGCTCACACACACACATACTGACACAGACACATGTTTTTCTCCACACTCACACATACAGAGGCTGAATCTCGACAGAGCTGTGTCTTCATTTGCAGTGAGGGGCTGTGTGGACGCAGTGTGTGGGCGTGTTGTGTAGACGTGTTGTGTAGACGTGTTGTGTGTTGCGGTGTCTGTAATTCCCCTCGTCTACTGGCAGGGTTCCTTCTGTCATGTGTCCGAGAGCCTCCTCCAATCTGTCATGCATCAATTTCCCTGTGAGCCATCTCTCTCCACGACACCCTGTCTGATAACACCTGTCTCTCTCTCTCTCTTTCTCTTTCTCTCTGTCTCGCTCTGTCTCTCTCACTCTCAAATTCAAATTAGCTTTATTGGCATGGAAAAGAAACATTTACATTGCCAAAGCAATTGAAAAATGAAATGAAAAATAACAAACATCTATAAGGTAAGGTATAAATAAAAATAAAGAAATAAATATATATTATATATGGTACAAGTATAGTAGAAAAATGAGGTAATGGTCGGGATAGGAGTGAGTTAATCAAACTAGGCCTCTCTCTCCCACCGTCTCTCTCTCTCTTATTTGTGGTCTCCCTGCACTACGTCCCACCGGCTGATGCTGCTGTTCCTGCCTCTCTATCATCTTCTATCTTCTGCTCCTCAGCCGTATGTCACCTTCCCATACCAAGGCAGGTCATCATTTGACTCATACGTCTCTCCCCTGCTGCATTTTATTCAACATCCCTCTGGTTTTTTTGGGTTGTTTTATTTTTAAAGCTGTCGTTTCTCGAGCTGTCTTAAGTTTTTCTTTAACTGTATACTTTCTTTTGACTTCTTTTTCTGCCCGTCTCTACCTCATTCGCTCTCTCCTCACCCTGCTTTCTCTTTCCCAGCTCTTTCTCCCTGTCCCTCTCCTCACTCAGCTATCTCTCTCACTTTCTTTCTCTCTCCCAGCTCTTTCTCTTTCACTTTATCCCAGGGCTCTTTCTCTCTCCTCACCCTGCTACCTATCTATCTCTCTCTCTCCCTCCCTCAGCTTTATTTTCAACTCTTGTTCACATTATATTCACATCTGGCTATGCTTTTTATTACTACACATTTTCTTTCTCTTTCTTTCTCTGTATCTCTCTTTCTTTCTCTTAGTACAACTCTGTAAGAGTTGTACTAAGAGCTCTTCTGTGATCTGATGATGTGTCCCCTGGGTTTTCATCGTCCCTGCGGCTCACCCTCCCGATTTACACAAACATAATTTATTACATTTCCATTTTCCCTGGCTGAACCCCCTATCCTTGCCCCTACATTGTGAGAGAACTTGTGTGGTCGTTCTCTGCTTCCAACTTTTCCTCCATTCAACAGTTTAAACACATCAGCGGGAAAGTGGATAAATCAAACTAAACTTAAATCCCCAATAGGTATTTTCCATTGAGTGGCCGGTTGTTGCAGAAGTCCACCACCTTTACTTTCTTATTTAGCATATGCTTTTATCCAAAGCCAGAGTCAATTCAGATACATGTCATTCAGGAGCAAGTAGGACTTTAGGCATCTTGCTCAAAGATGCCTAGGCCATTGGGGATCAAACCCAGGACCCTTCAGCTGGGAATCGAACATCATAGCCACTACACCGTCCAGATCTACCAAAAGAGGAAGAAGACAAAAGTTATAGTGGCTCAGAATAAACCTTTACTGGGCTTGTAAAGGTTTAGCATGGCCAGTAAAATATTCAATCTACTAACCCATCTGTCCAGCTCTGTAGTAAATCCATCAGGCCACTGTGTAGCCAGAAGGTTCGAAGGGTGCGTTTCCTTTACAAGGGCTTGTAGGACGGCTGAGGATGAATGAGGATAACATCCGAGTTACATAGGGCATGATTTGGTCAGAGGATTGTCACTGAGTTGGGGTGACAATCCTTTCTGTTATTTCCAGTACTATTTTTAGTCATTTAGCACTTTTATCCGGGGCGGGCTTGTAGGTCAGAGCTACGGGCAGCTGAGAGAAAATGGAGGAGATCTGACTGTGCTGATGATCTGACTCACTACCTTCACCTCCTCTCAGACTTCACCTCTACTGTATCAGCAGCCAAATCTGCCTTCTACCTGACCAAGATCAACTCCTCTGCTTCTAACCCCAGGAAACTGTTCTCCTTGTTCTCTTCCCTCCTCACCCCTCCCTCCCCTCCGCCTCTCTCCTCCCTCTCTGCTGAAGATTTCGTAACCTACTTTACTAAGAAGGTGAAAGACATCAGCTCCTCTTTTACCCCCGCTGCTGTCCTCCCTCCTCCAACCCCCACCTCTGTTGCCACACAGGCTAGGTCTACAAGCTGGTTACATCTAACCATGCCACCACCTGCCCCCTTGACCCGATCCCTTCCTCCCTTCTCCAAGCCACTTCTTAAGAAACCTAACCTTGACACCGCTGACAGCCGGAACTACAGAACTACATCCCTCCTTTTATCTAAAACCCTGGAACGTGCCGTCTCTAACCAACTGTCCTCCTATCTCTCTCAAAACGACCTTCTTGATCCCCATCAATCAGGCTTCAAGACTGCACACTCCACTGAAACGCAGTGACGGAGTCTCTCTGTGCTGCCAGAGCCTCATCCCTTTCATCGGTTCTCATCCTCCTGGACCTGTCTGCTGCGTTCGACACTGTGAACCACCAGATCCTCCTCTCTACTCTTGCTGAACTTGGCATCGCTGACTCTGCACTATCCTGGTTCACATCCTACTTGACGAAACGCACATATTAGGTCACATGGAATGGTTCCTTGTCGAAACCTTGTGTTCTCGACACTGGTGTCCCTCAAGCCTCAGTACTAGGACCCTAGGTGCTGTAATCACATCACATGGTTTCTCCTATCACTGTTATGCAGATGACACGCAACTATTCCTCTCCTTCCCCCCCTCTGACACCCAGGTTGCAACACGCATCTCAGAATGTCTAGCAGACATCAGCACATGGATGACTGTGCATCACCTGAAGCTCAACCTTGACAAGACCGAGCTCCTCTTTGTGCCGGGGAAAGACTGCCCTGACATGGACCTGCTGGTCAGGAACCTCGGCGTGGTCCTGAACAACCAACTGTGCTGCTCTGCCATCATCACTGCAGTAGCCCGATCCTGCAGATTTGCTCTCTACAACATCCACAGGATCCGGCCCTTTCTCAAGAGGGAAGCGGCACAGCTCCTGGTCCAGGCACTCGTTATCTTCCACCTTGACTACTGCAACACGCTGCTGGCTGGACTTCCTGCCTCCGCTATCAAACCACTACAGCGCATCCAGCACGCCAAAGCACATCTCGTGTTCAACCTACCAAAGTTCTCCCATGTGACCCCCCTCTTCCGTGACCTCCACTGGCTCCCTGTAGCAGCTCGCATCAAATTCAAGACAATGATGCTGGCCTACAAGGCTGTCAATGGAACTGCCTCCATCTACCTCCAAGTGATGGTCAAACCCCATGCCCCAGCTCGAGCACTGCGCTCAACTATCTCAGCTGGCCAGCTGGTACCACTATCGCTAAGAGGATGTAATCGCTAATGTGATCGCTCAGCTAAGTCACAACTCTTCTCTGTTCTGGTGCCACAGTGGTGGAATGAGCTCCCTGCCGCGGTCAGGACAGCAGAGTCGCTTACTAGCTTCCGCATAGCCACCCATAGCCATGAAGTGCATGGAGAAACTAGTCATGACACACATAAACAGCATCATCCCAGACTCCCTAGACCCACTGCAGTTTGCCTACAGACCAAACAGGTCTGTGGATGATGCCATC
>OMKN01013211.1:0-13536 GCA_900302345.1 Melanonus zugmayeri | reverse complement strand
TATTGTCCCTATCTCTCTCTATCACATATGGAGACGCAGATCTATCTCTTCACACCCCACGGTGCTTGCAGGATGAGGGAAGGTGGGGTTTTTTGTTTGTTTTTTTTAGCTGTCGCCTGAATCAGAAAAGGTCAGAAAAGGTGGAGGGTTGAGGCGGTGACCTTTTTTGACTGGTGACCTTTTATTCCAATCTAAAATGTCCAAAAGCAAGTAACAGAATGACGCTTAATCCCCACCTCCCTACGCACACACACGCACACACACACGACACGCCCAGCACTGAGGCCTCAAACGCTAATGGATCAGAATCACAGCATCGTTTTTGTTTTTCTGTGAGTCCCGATGGATACGTGTGTGTGTGTGTGTGTGTATGTTGCTGTGAATAGTTCTGCTGTTTTTAAATATCCTTTTTACATGGGCTGGGTGTGATCTCGTCGAGCATGTTGAGTCTGTAATCCATCCCAGTTGTTGTGGTTGATTTATTTTTTTCTACAGGTCACGCGGTCCAAGTTAGATTCGCTATACCTTCTCCCGAAGACATCAAATGTATTGAAATAGCACGCAACGTTTCAATTATTAGTTATGCTAGTTATTTTTTGGAGTTTAGAGAGGTCCAAATTTAACATCAGATTCCTATCGATTTACCTTTTTTCAGTTTTTCTAGTTGAAACCAACTTGAGGGAAAAGCAAATAGAAAAGGGGACGTCTTTGACCATTATGAGAATGGTGTGTATGAATATATATATATAAATATATTATGAATGGATATTCTATGACTCAAAGAGGACTTATGATGTATAGTTGGAGGTGCATGACTACTACGTTCGCTTGACCCAGATTGGTCGACCGGTGTGTTTGTTTGTGTGAGGTGTTTGGTGGAAGGTTCCTAGTCTCAGCCCGTCCAGTCTGTCTTCAGCGTTTTTACCACAGTAGCAAAGGGGAACCCCGAGCGTCAGAGGGGGGAGAGGAAAGGGTTCTGCCACCGGCTGGAGGCCTTCGTCCTCGGATATCCCGTATCGATATCCAAGTATAAACCTTCTAGTCTCTAGTTTTTCATTTTCTGTGCGCATGACAGAACTGATACAAACGATGGAGGCATGCGGTTCGACGTGTGCACGGGTCACCGCAGAACCGCCGGTTTCAACCCCTGAGATAGTTTCCCCGTATCGATTTAGGTTGTGTGTTTATTTTGTTCCTTCGGTTTGTGGCGGGAAATCATATTTTGTAGGAATGTTGACATGTATGTTTATTTATTTCTCTGTTTTTTTTTTTTATTTGTACTTATTTGCTGTAAACAGTACAAACAGTTTTTAAATGTCACGGCATTGACGGATGCACACGGGCATGTCGACATGTTTTAATACCTAACTTATTGCAAATTATATTTATATACAGTATTTATGACTTATTTGCGTTTGAGATGCTGTTCTTCCGAGGCGACGCACTAGTGCTGTATCATGAGGTCAAGCGGTGTCAGACTAGCTATTTTTTATGTGTTATTTGATTCTTTATTTGATTCTTTTGGCACTACTTTGCATTTTTTTAAGAGGTGTACAGAGTGTAAGGATGTCTAAACACGGCCGTTCCTAATTGTACGAGGCGGTGTGCGATTCTGATCTGTAATCTTAGATTTTGTTAACACACTTCGAGCCAAACTGCGTACGTTGTCAGACTTCTAAGAAAACTGTTTGTTTCTTCATCCATCACTGGACCAGGGCAGCGCTGGTCCGACTCAACTCAAGCAAATATCAGCAAAGCAACACAAACGTTCCTCTTACAAGATGCTAGTGCTGTAAACCTCTTCTCCAGATCACAGAGTTGTATTTATAAAGAATTATAATATAAACCTAAGAAGTTCAGATAGGGGAGCACGTGCTTGGCTGGGTACAGTTGATAGTTTATGAATACTAGAAATGCAGTAGTGCTCATGAAAAGGGAAACGTGGAAAGCAAGAGGCGAAAACACTTCCTCAGAAAATGTTTTAGCACTCGTTAACTTCTCATTTTCTTTTTCTGGTTTGTTATTTTTGGGTTTACCGTTTTGCTATGCTGTAAACTTGCTTCTGACTTAGGAACACGTATCGATACTGTCCCTGTCTCACCCCTTTGTAAATAAGGACTTTTCCGCCATTTTCCCGGTCATAGTCAAGTGTGAGTTGTGCTGTAATTCCAGGTATGCAGGTTTGCTAAAACTGCAATCAATAAAATGATCTGAACATGCTAGTTAATGATTAGTCAATTGTGTGTGTGTGTGTGTGTGTGTGTGTGTGTGTGTGTGTGAGTGAGAGAGAGATTAAGAAGAGGTTTTTTTAAGAATTCATTTGATACATAAACACTTTGAACCCACCAGAGGGGATAATATTGTACATTAGTTACAAACAAGCACTCAGAGCATTGTCATCATTTAGTTATTATTCATATGTAGTCTTTTCAGTAAAGCGTTAATAGTGCGATGAACAACGCTCAGCCAACCTTGTTATGTAGTGAATTTAATGTGTTTGAGAGGTAAAAAAACAACAACTCATTACACGTGGCTATATGCAGCTTCTGATGTCAACACACTCTCACACACACACACTCTCACTCACTCACACACACACACATACGAGAATGAATAGTTTAAGGTAGAAAGTAAACAACACAACAGTCACGATATAGAAAAGGCGTATCCTACTGCACACACATGGCTTTTAAAACATGCACCGTTCACGTTTGCAACAGGAGGGACATCAAGAGTGTATTATGCAAATTAGACATGTTTCAGTAAATAAAATATACATTTCAATTGGTAAGTGCTTGTAAACAAGTAAGGCATTACAAAACAAAGTGGATGAAAGCACCCTGGTATTAGATTGCAGATTGTCCAGTTTAACATCACATGCAGAGAGCCTATCCTTTTACCGGTCCACCGGAGAGCCGAGTTTGCTACATGATTGCGGAGCCGCACAATGAGCAAAATGGCTGCACGACCGTCTTGATTGCCAGCTTTCCGCACAAGAGGGGACAGCCTACACCTGCGGCTGGTTTACCTGCAATTTTCCAGTTGACCTGCTGGGACTCTATGGAATTACTCGGAAACCGCGATTGAAACTCTCTGCACGCCCAACATGTCATCAAAAGTCACTGTCTGTGTCAAATTAACTCTGTTGAAATCACAGACGGTGTATCGGTGTCTCAGATCCCTCGGATGCAAAAGGGGGGCGAGTGTATATATAGAGCACATCTGGCACAAGGTCTAATAGGCCTGGACCTGGTTTGGGAGCAGTTGGCACCCATTGCTGACATGGTTCATCACCTTTTGCTTCAGCTGGGCCACTTGCTCTCTCAGCACGCTCGCCGTGGACGCCAGCTCCGTGTTCTGCGTCTTCAACGACTTCACCTTGTCCTCCAGACGGGAGATCCTCTCCAGCTTCCTCTTGCGGCACTTGGACGCCGCTATCCTGTTGCGCAGCTTCTTCCTCTCCGCTTTGATGCGCTCCTGGTTGTCCATGTCGATGGGGGACAGCGGGGGGCTGTTGTCGCCGAAGCTCTGCATGTCCGGCACGGTCTGGGGCTCGTCCTTCACCATGCCGGCGGACTGGAGCCGCGACAGGCCGCCGGGCATGTGAGACGGGGGCGGCGGCGGGAACGGGACGGTGTCCGCGGAGTAGTTGATCGTCGCGCCCTGCAGGGGGCTGGCGGCGTATCCGTTGAGCGTCGTGTACACGGGGAGATCCGACGCCTGTTGCTGCTGGAGACCGACGGACGTCACGTTGTTGCCGGAGCCGAGGAGCTCCAGTCGGTCCACGGAGGAGACGCACGACGACGCCTCGTTCAGCTGGTTCTGCTTGTGGAGGTCCTCCAGGGCTTTCACGAAGCCCTCCGCGAACTCCTGCTCATCGCTGGCGGACTTCGGGTAGAGGAACTGGGAGGTCGGGTGGTGGGTGGTGGTGACCATGCCGTTCGACTGGATGATGAGCCGCTCGAGGTCCGGGGAGGCGAGCTTCAGGAGCCCGAGGTCCGGGGAGTTGAGGATGCCGTCTGTGTCGCCGCGGATCAGCGGGTTCGACTTGGACAGCTCGGCGTCTTGCGCGTTCAGGTTCAAGTTAATCTCCTTCTTCATCATGCTGCTCTGGCAATACACGCTCGGGATCCTTCGGTTCTTCGTGTCCATTCCTCTGCCCTCTCGCGCGAGGGGGATCGTTCAGCTTTTACGCATGTGAATAAAGACCCTGACAGCGATATCCATGAAAACGGGGGAATCGACCCGACGTCCCTTATTATTATCTCGAGTATAGTCCGATCGTTATCTAATTCCGTCTTTTTTGATAAAGTTACTTCATTGACAATTCAATTCCGCCTGAAGGGTGTCTCTTTCCTGAGCGCAAAGTCTTTCGCAATGGGACGACTGCTATGCGCCGCGCAGCCCAGCCCTCCGCTCGCCTCCTCTCCGCAAAAATTCCATTATGTCACTTCAGAGCGCGGGGATTGGCCCGCGATGACGTTGGTTTCCGGTGCAATTTAAATAAAGGGGCCGAGCCAGCCTTTTATTGCCATGGCGATCTTAGGTAAACTACAAAACATTGCAATGCATTGTGGTTTGATGTCATGGCATAAAAAAGCGAGCTCGGGGTCGCCAGAAGGGAGCAATGACTGACTGGGGCGGGGAAGGGTACACACACACACACACACACACACACACACACACACACACACACACACACACACAGGCGAGGAGGGCTGAGTAGAAGTAACAAGCCTACAGGCACTATGTGCATAGCTGTTAACAGGCTAGGCCAGTTTTAAGAAGAAGCGCAGAACTCACTTCTAACCCAACCTCATGCCAGAAGAGAATAGAATAGATTAGAGGATGAACCCATCATTTAACCCATCCTTTTCCATAGAAAACCAAACTAAACATGTTAAAATATCCAATGTGTTTTTTTTAATGTATTAATCTGTTGTCGAGGTCACACACACTTCAATTCACTGTATTTGTCATTCGTTTGTATAACACAAACCTTTTACTTTTACTACCAGCAATGTTTTTTATGTGCTGCTGGTATGGAGGCTGGAAGCCAACATAACATTCAGCCTTTAAGACCAAGAATCAAAAGGTGAAGAACAGAACTAAACCACACTAGAATACAATAGAAGCCCTGAGCTTTATTCAGAGACCTCGCTTTTGTTTGCATATGGTGTTTGCATGTTCTCCCCGTGTCCTGGACTTTACCTCTCCCACTTAAAAACACATGTTGACCATGTTGAGCTGATTACGATGCCTGTGAGTGTGTAATAAAAAAAAACACACAATGGACTATTCCATTCAGACTGTACCTCTCATGCTCATTAGTAGATAGTAACAAAAACACATTCTGCTAACCTGGTCTTTCTTTTCTGGTCTTTCCTATTCCTTTTCTGCACTCAGAATTGAGTGCTTTCATATGCTTTGATTTCATATGCTTTGATTGTTCTGATACAGCCTCACTTTTGATAAAAGTGTCTGCTTAAATGCTTAAATTAAAATGCCATGTAAATGTAGATGCAGGCTTGCCAGATAGAAGAAAGGAATCAATCAAACCAAATGGCTAATAAATCATAGCTATGAGTCATGTAACAGGGTTTCTTTCTGACCGTATTTGAATGTCTATATGTTAGTGTGGGAGTGGTGGGTACAGGACCAGTGTAACACCCAGGGACCCACTCCCATTTACAACCAGTGGCCCTCCGCCACTGAAGTATTATACCCCAGCATGGAGGCAGTTATGTGGGATTCAGGGGACCTGGAACCATAAGAACCTCACAGGAACATCAGGGAGAACATGGTGGGTGCAGATTGCATCCACCATCAAACACAGAGGGCTTTCTAAAATCACTATCCACTCATAAAACAACAGCACACACACACACACACACACACATATATCTATATCTATATATATATATATACTGTATATATGTGTGCAAAATCACCTTCTTTATATGTATAATATTAACATATAATAAAGAAGACACACGTTTTGTGATGATAACAGGGACATTCAAGTACA
This sequence comes from Melanonus zugmayeri, assembly GCA_900302345.1. Classification (NCBI taxonomy): domain Eukaryota; kingdom Metazoa; phylum Chordata; class Actinopteri; order Gadiformes; family Melanonidae; genus Melanonus; species Melanonus zugmayeri. The sequence continues at coordinate 7,508 of OMKN01013211.1, read as the reverse complement.
GAGTTGGTGTTCAAGCTGGTTATAAGCCCCTATATGGAAGACACTGGAAATATTGTTATTCCACCCACAGAGAGAGGGAGGCAAGACGTCAGCAGACACCTCTGCATCACCAGAGAGGAGAGAGGGCATCATTAGTTTCCATGGCAACACTGACATAGGGAGTGACGTAGGTGGAGGCAGAGAGAGAGAGGGAGAGAGAGAGAGAGGGAGGGAGAGCGAGAGAGAGGGAGAGCGAGAGAGAGAGAGAGAGAGGGAGGGAGAGAGAGGGAGAGCAAGAGAACCAGGTGGGAGGGGTAATGGGTGGAGGGGTAATGGGTGGGTGTCAGACTCTTCAGTGCAGGGTTGCTGGGTGTCTTGAACAGAGGTGACAATAAATAATATGTGTGTGTGTGTGTGTGAAGTTGGTCATTTTTATGTGTAACTGTATTGCAGCTAAACGGTCTGTCGTCAGTCTCTACGTCGCTATATAGTTTTTATTAGGGGAAAAGAGAATTTAGCCCTAAAAGTGTGTTTAAATAATGTGTATGTTTTAGTGGCATACTGTCTGGACTCTCAGGCCAGGACTGTGAGTCATTTCACGAGCAGCAGGGTGGGACCACAGGGCCCAGGGTAAAGAAAAAAAAGGTGTAATTCTTGGCTAAAGGAAAATTAGCCGGTGTCTTCGCGAAAACACAGTTTGTTGTGTTGTGTGCCAGACAGGGTAACCACGGCAACCACCTGAGATGCACATAATTAATTAAAAGCGAGTGATTGACTTGTGAGAGAATAACGATATATATCTTACCGAAGATTGTAGATAAAATTAAATTAATTCCCACAACTGATTCTATAGGGTCACAATATTTTTGTGCATTTTGATAACTAAATTAAACTACATTTTACACAGCTGAAGCAGATCTGTTTTGCATATTGGCTGTTGCTGTTTGTGGTTAATAAGCTTGCCTAGACTAGATTACGTGTCATATAGCAACATGCATAGTTGTAGAGCAGGTTGCAATATTATTCATATCAACTGATTGCAAAACTTGCAATCAAAAAAGAGCAGAAGAAGATACCTGAACTGTATTTAAACCCATGATTTAAACCACTATGGACCTTTGGTCTAAACCACAGTGTACAGTTTGGTCATCACACTGCTATCAATTAGTGTTCAGAGGGGTTTTTTGTTCTCAGTATAATCTCACAAATCGGACTTTAGACCCTAGGTTAATATCTAGTCTGACGGCAGGTGAACGGGGCGTGTCTCTTTCTTTCGCTATTTGTTTCGACCAATCACGTCGCTGGGGGCGGGGCTCAGTAAACGGCTAAATGGCGAACACAGACTCGGCCGCAGTAATAAACTGTAAAAAAAGAAAAGAAAAAAGTACCTGTAAAGGTTTAAAATCAACACTGTGTAGACTGTATAAATCCACTTCCCTTTCTGAAAGCTTCATCAGAAGCAGAAGTCTCTCCGCCCTTTGCACTTGTTGGTTTCCCCAGAAGTGATCTTCTAACACAGTGGGACTGAGGATCCCACACTAACCAGAGGATCCTGTGTGGATGTTGATCAAGGAATATGACCACTAAGAAGAAAGTGATAGTAACAGGTATTTGTATTGTCCTCTATTGTTTCCGTCTATGCACTTTCCACTGTGGTTTATACTAGACAGGTGTACACACATAGTGTATATAGGGTGTATTACTGTGTAACTGTACACTAGATCACTGTGTAATACACCCCACACTATTTGAATATTAAATAAAGTATAATGGATGGATAGTAACTGCCTTTGTGTTACAATATATGTATTGCATTCGTATAGGCCTACTGTCTCTTGTTTGGAAATGAGGCCTATAGGCCTATTGTGTTATTATGATAAAGAATCAACACATTATTTGATTGTGTAGAGTTTCGAAAGGAAAAGGAAACGATTACTACAACTATTAAAATACACAAGCGGCACTGTTAATGTTTCACGTTATCTAACCGTGAGACCTCTTTTTCTTTGTTGCATAATGAGTTATGTGCTTCAGTCATTGATTACATAATGTGACTAACTCCAGATTCCTTGTTAGGGTTCGAGCCCTTCGGAGGAGACAAAGTCAACTCAAGCTGGGAGGCAGTGAAGGTGACGGCTCATAACTATACATGTTATGTGTTATATGTTGGCTAAAAGCATCTGCTAAGTGACTAAATATACTAAATACTGAAATAACAGTGAAGCTAAATAAACAATATGAGTCTGTACATTAATTGCTAAACACATTCTTCCTGTGTGATGAAACAATAGGAACTAAAACAGTTAGGGCTGGGCAGCTCAGTCGACCTTCATGTGCAAGAGATCCCTGTTGAATATCGGGCTGTTCAGGATATACTATCATTGCTATGGAAACAGCATCAACCCCACGTAAGGAAACCTTAGAAATGTAGTAATTTTTAAAACGTAACAGTTACTTCGATGCTACCTCGATGTCTATCTCACGTTGCATTTTGTGGTCTTCCCCTCCCCCGCCCCTAAAGCTTGTGGTCCACGTGGGTGTGGCTGGGACAGCCACAACGGTGACTTTGGAGCAGCGTGGACACAACAAGGGCTACGAGCGCCTGGACAGCTCTGGCTACTGCCCACCGTGTAACTGTTGTGTGAAGGGCGGTCCTGATACCATTCACTCGGTCCTGGACATGGAAGTGGTTTGCCTGAGGGTGAAGGACTCTGGCCTCGATGTGGCCGTGTCCGTGTCCCAGGATGCTGGAAGGTATCTGTTTGTTTGCAATGACATGACATCCCTATAATACTATAAAAGATACATGATACGTCTTATGTATATGTATCTACATCCCTCTCTTTTTGTGCGACCCTTGTCAGGTATTTATGTGACTACTCTTACTACACGTCTCTGTACCTGGGACCTGAGCGCAGGTGTGGGTTCGTGCACGTGCCTCCTCTGGAGACACCGTACAGCAGCAAGGACCTGGGGAGGGCCCTTCAGGCCGTGGTGACGGAGATGTTGGAGCTCCTCACTAAGGTGGAGCCCACGAAGATGAAGAAGTAACCACACAACCATTAACACTCTCCACATCCCTGTCCCCTACGAACTATAGAGGCTACTTCAGGTTGGGGCTAACTGTATAATGTGTAAATGATGAGTAAACTCTCTCAGGCCATTACTGCCCCTGAACTGTCAAACTTCTTAAAATAAAATAAAAATCCAATACAAAATATCATACTGTTTTGTTGTTCTCAATGGGCCTTAGTGGCCATCTTAGTTCCATTCTGCATTCAGTTCCCTCACCCAGCTAGCATTTAGAACCAAGATGGCCGCTAGGTTGGCTAGGTGAATAAGGTCTATGATGATTGTAAGATGTACCTTTGTACTCTTGGACATGGCCAAGAGTACAAAGGTACGTCTAAGAGTGTGTTCCAGGACCAAGGTTTGAAAACAAACATTTATAGTCAAGTTTATGAGACGAACACAATAAACAGGGAGAGCCAGTCCTCAACAAGATCTGTTAAGATCACTTAACAATCTTAACGGATCTTAGGAAGGAAATGTTAAGGAGTCAAAGAAAGGAGTTGGGGATGACACCAAAATACAGAACCAACTCAAGTGAGGCTGGAGTAACCAATGAAGAAGATAAATATATATATATATAACCATTCATACTGATCAACTGTTGTCTCCCACTGGGACAAGACCAGCCTTCAATGTTACAGGCCATCCCTTGAACCGTGTTGATGGATGGAAGCAGAAGGCCTCAGAAAAAGTAATGTATATAAAAGAGTAACGATGACTTTCTGCAGAAAAATGAGGTTTTGCTGAGCTGTAATCACAAGGTTAGGGGGGTCTGCTGTCTTTCAGTGGAAGAGGAAAGCAGCAGTCTTACTGGAAAGGACTGCTGAATCATCCACTTCTTCTGGACAGTGCCAGAAAAAAAACATGACTAGCATGTGAAAACATAAGTTGTTTAATCATGTCAAGTGTTGGGTGACCACAAATTCACAGGAACCCTCTGGTGACGTGATGGTGTCTGTACATTGCCTGTTTTTCTTCCAATGAGCATTGATGTTATGTAGCAATGCATGACAACATCTACAACCCCTTGTAGCAGATCTCCCTGCTACCTGCCACTGAAGTGGCTTTCCTGGGCTCCTCCGATGACCAGGACACGGGTGTAGTTGTGAAAAAACTGTTTATTGTCAAGATAGAAGTTGCATAAGCAGCAGGTAATACAGTAGCTGCTGACATGTCTGCACTCCTCTTGAGTGTGTGTGGTGATGGCTGGTTTAACCTGTTTTAACCTTAATTACTGGATGCACCACAGGTGTGCAGCCTCACCCAGCCCCAGAGTCTAAGCGGTCTGACTCGGGCCAGGTGATGCTGCTTAAACCAGCCACACACACACACACACTCCACATAGCCCCAAAGGGTAGGCTGGGGCTGCCGAAAACCCTATAAACTGGACTCTTAACAGGGTTACCATACCTAAAATGAAAAAAACAACAACCCCCAACCCCATTGTCCAGACACCTTCCCAGGGTGATCCGCCAACCCCACCCTCCCCCTCCATCCTGGAGACCGGAGGCCTGGGGCTGCTGTCTTGGCTGGCGGAGGTGTCAGTGGACTTGGCCGTTGCCGAGTTGTTGGGACGGGCTGGGTGAGGCTCGACAGCTGGACTGCGGTGATAGCTCCTTGGAGGGCCCGGAGGCTGCTAGCCACAGGCGGTTGCTCCTAGTGGTCGCTGCGCTGCCTCCCCCATCCTCTGCTGGGCTCCACTGGCGAGCGTTGCTGTCACGTGGGAAAGGGCTGGTGCTGAGAACTTCCGTGTCCCTTCCCGGGTTGGAGAGGTCCCTGTTTAGGCGCCATTTTAGCAGATCTCCCTGCTACCTGCCACTGAAGTGGCTTTCCTGGGCTCCTCTGATGACCAGGACACGGGTCTAGTTGTTGTGAAAAAACGGTTTATTGTCAAGATGGAAGTTGTACAAGCAGAGCAGGCGATAGCTGCTGACATGTCTGTGCTCCTGCGTGTGTTGTGGCTGGTTTAACCTGTGGGCCTTGATTATAGATGTACCACAGGTGTGCAGCCTCACCCAGCCCCAGAGTCTAATCAGGGCCAAGTTAAACCTGCTTAAACCAGCCACCAACCACACAACAACTCCACACCCATGTAACCAAAGAAGCAGAATGTGTACATGTGTGGAGAAAGGGTGGGACCAGAGAGATAGAAACTCCTGAAATGCTTTTAAGGAACTCCAAGATTTGTTGACTTTAGCTGCAAGCAGCTCAGGCAATGCAGTCAAGCAAACCATTGACAACAAGCCATTTTATTCTACCCTTTCTCCAAATAGGTTATATCAGATTAGGAAATACTTTCATCTGCCCCTTTTTGGCATTTTCCTACAGATTGCTATGCCTTTTATTGGGTATATATTAATAATTAAATATCACAGAATGTATTTTAAATTGTCTCTGTATTTTTTTCTTCTTTCTAACTGGATAGCAGACAGGTTTATACTACTTTGACATTTGAAACTGAATTTTCAAAGTTCAAGTTAAAAAACTGACTTTATCGCTTCTCTTTGGAGAGTGTAAAACAGAGGGTTAGTGTAAACAGCACTTGAAGGTTACTCTGGCTATGTTAAAATTAAACTTTTCCCTAGAGCTGCGATTTTAAGATAGCTCCAAAAATAGAAACCCAGCGCCCACATCAACAGTCTGAACCTTTAAGGGAAGAGCCCTGGTCAACTGAACTGACTGGTTATAGAGTACTGGGTTGTACCATATACTGTACTAGGTTAGCCTAGGTTGTACTGCACTAGGTTGTGTTGTACGTTGTAATACTAAGTTGTACTGTACTAGATTATATTACAACAGGTTGTGTTGTACTAGGTTGTACTGCACTTGGTTGTGTTGTATGTTGTAATACTAAGTTGTACTGTACTAGGTTATATTACAACTGGTTGTGTTGTACTAGGTTGTTCTGTACTAGGATGTGTCTTTGCCAGTGGTGCCATGTATCTATGCCTATTTCTGTTCTCTCTCCACTTCTCTACTAGAGGATCAGTCTTCATGCAGGAGCCTGCAGGGGTCCATTGTCATTGTCCATTGTCTAAGGTTAATCGTTTCCCCAAATGAAAACATGGCTTGCATTCAATCATTTGGAAACACGTACGTTGGTAAAGTTCCCATACGCCCAGTAGCAGGCCCGGTGCCAGGATGAAGTGACTGAGGGGGCGGTAACAAATGAGGGGGCAGCGCGAGGATTCCACTCCAGACTCTATTTGTTGACGGGGGGGTTAAATGTACGTGCGGTGCGTACAGGATTACGGCTGCCGGTGCAATGTTTAAATTTTTTTAACGCGATGATGAACAGACGCGTGACGAACAAACTGAGGGGGCAAAAAATACAACTGAGGAGGCAATGCCCCCTCAGGCCCCCCCTTGGCGCCGGGCCGCCCAGTAGTGGGAGAGGCCATGGGAGGGTCATCACAGTAGAGAGAGTAGGCCTACTGCTTTCAGGGAGTTGCAGGTCAGACCAGTCAAGGATCATAGCAGAAGCGTAGATTGTGGGAATACATCATGGGAGAGTGGTTCCCACCACACTACTATACTGAATGCAATCATTACAGATGTCAATCATGTCCAGAATTGGGTGGTATAGAAGTTATTCATAAGTAACCTTGTCTTAAGCTTTGATAAATATGTTTTTGCTAAAATGGCACGTTAATTGAGGGCAAAGGGTAATTTAAGTAGTTGTATTAATGTGACTTATTTTAAGTCACATTAATTATTCCCATTATTTTAATTAATTAATGTGGCTAATTTCTTTACCGCAAAATGATAAATAACAAATTATGTTTATCTGAGTGAGTCTCGCTGTAATGTCAAGAAAAAAAAGCAATTATGTTTTGGTTTGACACAAGGGTTGACATGCGGAAGGTTAATTTAAATGTTTAACACAATCTAAAACATCGACGCACTCCCACCGGATCAACACACCTGAGCGCTCCTTTAACGTTAACCCCTTCAGCACGCTCCTTTAACCCCTTCAGCGCGCTCCTTTAAGGCCCTGTTCCGATTCTCTTTTCTAGCCCTACCCCTAGATTTGAAGGGCCCTCGATTTTTGAAGTGCACTTCAAAACGGAGCCACAAGGGCTAGTGGTTGAAATCTTTCCCTAAGAAATGGAACAGCACTTGAAATGGGACACCACTCGTTACGTCATCAGTAGCTGACGATTGCACATGACTACGTAACACACCAGCGACAGCAGAATAATTTAATGATTTACTTTGTGGAAATACAGTATGATGACAATGATGTATCTCAGAGAATCTGCTATTAATGCTCACACACAAGACTTCATTAAATCTGTTTGAACCACAAATAGCTTTATTGAAATTACAAAAATAGTCAAAGTAGAAAAATGAAAAAAATATAAATATATACACATAAATAAATGACAAATGTGTGAACACCTTATTACTAAATACTATTGAACGAACTGAACATTAGAGTTTGTCAATCAATTTCA
>OMKN01013210.1:0-16525 GCA_900302345.1 Melanonus zugmayeri | reverse complement strand
ACTGTGATGAGTGACGAGGGAGGCTCATTCTCTCTGCAGGCTTAATTAATCCTTTGTCTCGTTTGATGAATGACTCCCGCATTCTGCTGTAACAGTGATATCTTATTATTATGGGATAGCGAGGTGGTGGTCCCAAAGAGTTGACACTAAATGAGGGGATAGAGCAAAGTCAGGACTTCTCCAGAGCCGGTCTCGGGGAGTTGCTTTGCAAGAGTGCATGGAATGGTATAGCCAGCTGTGTCCCCTGACTTTGGGCCGTGCAGCGAGGGGACGTTTGTCTCCGTGTTCCTCATAGTTAAGAGCAGTTAGGAATCTCTGGTCCCCTTTGTCGGTTTTGACAAAGATGATTTGTTGTATGTATGCAGTGAGGGCCCTGTAATAATGTCTGTGTTTTACATGAGTCTGTGCCTCAGGGGAGGGAGACGTTACAGTGATAAATCCCATATTTGACTTTCTAATGAGAAGCACTTAAACCGACGTAGAAACAACAGCTTCTCCAACTAAAATATTGTTAGCATGGTTGTGATGTGGATTTCTTTATTATCTTGATTATTGGTCAATTTAACGAGAAACACACATTTTATATGACATATTCTTAACTTAAACCTATATATATATTAAAAAATTCAAACAATAGCACCAAAGCCAAATTGAATCCAGATTATTACAGTATTGTGACAGCTTTGGTTCCACATTAAACAATACAATAAAAGTACATTGAAACCATGATTATATTTGACTACGCTATACCCTCCTGCTTATGCCTTGTTTGACAGGAGTCCTCTTTGCCACGAGGGGTTCTACATTAAACTATGCATTGTCCCCTAACCGAGGTGGTAGTGGCACTCGAGGAGATCACAATATCATCATTTCTTTCCTGGCTAATGTGGAGGGCGTGCACGGAGCCTCGGTGTGTGGGTCGAGGAGGATCTGGTGATTTGAAAGGAAGGAAGGAAAGGAGAGAAGGAAAGCAGATGATGAACCTCCGTGGTCTGGAAGTGGGCGAGGAGGAGGAACGTGATTAAACCCTGCTCATCTCCATCAAAGCCTCACTCCAACCACTCAGGGTTGTCCCCATTATTCATGGGAATGGGATAATTACGGCCCCCACCGTACCGGCCACGCAGCGGAGACACGGGACAGAGGGGGCCCTCCCATAGACGTGGCTACACTAACTACATAGGCAGTCCCATCTTAAACACAGATTAATTATGGTCAATGGGACGGAGCACAGCTGTCAGTCTCGGAGGAACGAAGGAGGACTGATTGTCTGCACAGCGGCAGAGGGACGGATGTTAAATCATCGTGGAACTGACTGACTAACGTTAGCTTATTTACCTTTTTAAAATATGCAAAATAGCAGTAAGAAACGTGGAAATTCAGTAAGGCTCTGGAGCCTAACTATAAACAAATCCAATATTTATGCTGCTAAAATATGCTTGAAAATATATAAACAAAACACTTTATATGTACAAATATTTTCCTTTTTAAGTGGGATGATTCTTAATTTGCAACACCAGAATAATTGAGCCATATTATATCTATGTAATCAACAGTGTTTATGATATGAACCACATGCTATATACAGCAAGGGTTTATCTTTACTATGTGCACAGACATAAACATCTTCTCAGCCGCTTTACATTTGTTTCTGCTAAGCGTATGCAATTCAACTCAATTAAATAAGGTCCTTGATTAAAATAATAAATTAATGACCCCTAAGCAGATTAATCGTGCTTAGCGAATCCTTCACTTACGTTATATTGTGTTATTGGTTAGAGAGTTGGATGATCAGAAGTGGTTGTGAATGGCGTTTTGTTAGGAGATGGCCAGAAAAGCAATAGACAGTGTTGTTTTAGGTGGTGGGAGCATGTGCATTTCCTCAGGTAGTTCATCACTTGGCCCTTTGACTGATTAGAAAGATATTTTAATCTAATACCTGTAGCCTCTAGCAAACAAAAACACTATCACTAGGACTGTGTTGGAAAAAAATAGTAATACAATTACTCAATTATGGAGATAAATGCTATTAAGTATGCTATTAATTTGGTTTAATATATATTTATCTTTAACTCTGCTTGTTGGCAACAGAGCTTGATCCTGAATTAAATCTGTAGCAATCTCAAAATGTGGCACAATACTTTCTATTGTATTGTATTGTATTCTAAACAGTTCAAGATATATTATTGGGTATTCATAATAATAATAATAATAATAATAGCCAACTTTGATTTTCCACTGTTAACTAAATACTGTGGTTTGTTTTTGTGGTGGTTTCGTGAGTGAAAACCTGTACAAAGCAACTTTTTCACTGCTGCCTTCACTTTGTTCAAACTTAATAGAATAATTTCTATTATAAATAATATATAACATAAATAATAGCATTTGAGTGTCTACTATAAAGAATAAAAGACAGAGCCAGTGCATAATCAACACAGGGATGTTTGTTTCACCCTAAATCCAGAGATGGATAATTGTTCTTGTTTTCATGGTCTCAGAGGAAGAACAAGTTCATATCAGGTGGATAGTAGCCATCAGTATTCCTACATTCCCATTTACATAGTTTTAGATTGGTTTCTTAAGTGAATCAGTATCTTATTCTCAAGCGTAGCTGTTCATGATTTCATTTCATTCATTCACCTTTTCTTCGTGAAATCACACTAATCCTGATTTACACAGTTAAAAACTTTGCCCACGTACCCTAACTTACAAGGAGATAGGGTAATTAAATGGGTACATTTTACAAGTCGTGTCCAATAAATCTGAATAAATTAACAAGGCATCACTAAGACTGCTACATTAAATTTGCATAGTGTGTTTAATGAATATGCAACTGCAAGTGAAAAGGTCTGCTACTGTGAACTCTGCAAATTAGCATAACGACTTCCAGCATGTTTCTTAAATAATGCCCTCATTTGCACATCACTGAGTGGGCTAATTCTAACTTCAGTCAGTGTAGCCTTGTAATTAAGATTCCCGCTTTAATTTTTAATGAACTTTATGTTACATCAAACCTGACAGTAATGAGAAAGACATGGAAACAAAAAGGGCTGCTAATAATTAAATTCACCGACTTGTTTTGAGGGGATAGATTCCTAAAGGAAAAAATATACATGACTAATTATTAATTTGATATAGCCACACATAAGTGCCTATCCTGCTAACGGTTATGCTAGAATGCAGAATACCTATTTCACCGCCCCCAATGAAGCTCTCACGTGCACTTTAGTGCACAATCAATCATGTTGACGCTCGATGAAATGCCTTTTATTGGTGCCTTTTTATTACGCCATATTAGCTCAATTGGTTTAACAGCCATTGAAATCTCCCAGGAATATAGGGACATACAGTTATCACAATAATGATTGAAAACAGTTTTAACTAAGACACATTGCAGACTGGAATTGATTTTCAGCTATTTAATTAAAGGTGAAATAAAAAAAACATCATGAAAAGGAAGTGTCCCAGGCTTGTCAAAATGTTCTTACAGTAATTATTGGATTATTGATTCATGTTTTAAGCTAAGGCATACTAATGCTGTCAATTTACGGTATAGTCCAAAAAGTAATAACAGCTATATCATAGCATTTTGATTGTCTATTTGTGTCGCAACCAAATAATGTACACTCACACAACTTTACAATTATTATGCAAATAGAAAAACGCAGTAACTAACTATAATACAACTGCTCCCTGTGTATGGCAAATTAACCAATTGCTGGCAAAACACACCACACCAGATTCCATCAGAACCACCAGCACTGATCTCTTCTGAGCTTTGTTAGAGCTGTCCTAGAGACACGCCTGAAGTCCCCCGACGTATTCAAGGCCAGGTTCCAAGAATCCCCAGGAGACCTCATCGCTTCAAGCAGGGGCTGAGCAGCTAGTTTTGAAGGCGGCACTCCACTAACAACCTGATGGCATCCCGTTCCATGTATGGTGGACATGGTCATTTAGGAGTCCCCCTGTTACCCTATTTATCAGCTGGTATTGAAAATGGATAGATGATACATGTGACATGATGGTATACATGTGAATGTGCAGAGTACAACATTAAATATAATGCAATACATCAAATGAAATTCAAAAAGAAGACACTAATGGTGTTTTTTGACAGAAAACATCCTACATGTGAATAATCAACCTTTACGTGCCACGAGTGAACTTCTATATAATTCAAACTCCGAGTTTCAGTGAGCTGCAGTGGTCTCATTTTAATGATATACCAATGTTTGTTGGATCACGGTTTGCCAGACAACAAATCAGTGACATTTAATTATTTGGGCTTGTAATAGCTTTTGCTCTTGAGAGGTTGTTTAACATTTCCTTATTTGATGAATTTCTGTGTCTATGATTGCAGCGGCTCTAGCTAATTCTGTTTTGATATTCAGTTGTACTTGACATTTCATACAAATCACACTTGCTCTTTGTCATGGTTGCATTAGAATTACTTCTCGCCTCTATTCTATTTGTTTGATGGAAGAAGATTTCCTTCTGTTTCAGTACATTGCATATTATTGCACTCCCGTATTATTATTATTATATCACTAATTAAGTATCAGGTCCTGAACAGTTCAGAGTCAACAACACTAATTAAGAGTGAATCCTCTTGAAGGTTCAGTCACAAATAAACACCATCTCCTGGATCTTAGCCATGATGCATCCAAAGGTCCCTTATCATCATGGATCCAAGCAGACCCCTTCCTCACACAGAGCGCAGGGTCTCTCACGTGCCATGTGGAATATTGATATACCACCAAGTCAACACTGTGCTCTAGTCTACACAACATAGCACACATTTCCTTCTCCTTTCTTCCCAGGGCGTAAGTATTCATGTCTCTCCCTGCCCTAATTAATATGATAAAGCCTCTCTGAGGGGCTGTCTAGCGTGGCCTTTGATTAGACATGGATTACCTGGACCTCTGTATTTTCCTCTCCTCTAACCCGGGCGCCAGCGCCATGCTCACCTATTCTATTATTAAACAAATGAATCAGTGCCTGGAAATATGTTATGCGTATTACCTCTCCGCAGGAAACACACGGTGATGGTCAATGATGGAAGCATTGCGAACGCGTGTTATACAAGCCTTTTTTTATTGGGAGGTTTGTTTATGTGTATGGGGCGTTCAAAATGTAAATTTTACAAGGGGCGTAAATCATGGCCCACTTAAAGGTATTTCAATAAAGGTGGCGGATGGTCATTTGTTTTATTGTCTGATACTATTTGAGTGACCAACGGAGAATCGGTACATCTATTAATGTTGCGGTATTGTCTCATAAAGGCAAATAACATACAGGGAAAATATAGTCTACATTTAATCCATCTTGAGTATGATGGTGTTGCCGGAAGGACTTTTTTAGACTTGTAGGTCAAAAGCAGATTGTCTCTAAAGTTTGGTCTCAGCTCAGTAAAATCTTGCCATCCAAGTCTCATCCAAGTTTCCTATTTTGCAACATATCCGTTAGCTATGCCGTAGACGTCCACCTGTGTTTTTTTGTTTATAAGTAGTTGGTAAACACCTAGCATTGTTGTTGTGCTTCGAGTTGTTCAGATCTTTTGGATGTGTTGCTGCATCCTTGGAGACCAGCCATTTCCCCAGATACTAAGACAGATATTCAGATAAAAGACAGAACCAAAAGGCCCCCTCGTCTGGTCCCAGGTGGGTAAGTGTGTTGCGTTTGTACTGCCAAGGTCGGCCACAAGCACAAGCCACTCTGAGGACTGCACCTCCTCGTCCTCACACAAAAAAAACGGAGAAAAAAAACCCTGCAGGACATGAACAATGGTGCCATTGCTGTGGATGTATCTAAAAAAAAATAAAACGAGTCCGTTAGGATTTAAAATGTAATTAAAAAGCGGACATCCATTTAGTACAATTAAAGAGTTGTGGTCCTTATTTTCAAACAGGTGCAGTGTATGAAATAGTGTGCTAGACTATATGCTTACTGCCTTTTATTGCCTTTTCTTAGCTATAGTTGGGTCGATATGAATTTCACACTGAATAAAGGCTACAAGGTTCAAGGTGCGCCATAATAAACTAAACAATACAAAACAATGCTCCAGAAAAACCCTTGGCCAATATGTACACAGTCCCTGTCCACCTGCCTGGAAATCGAAACCTATGCTCTCAATAATATGCTCCTGTTATCATTCATACATTCATTTATTCTACGGATCATATCAAATTAGTCTATCAATACATGCCAAGAGGCATCTTGCATTCACATCAATATTAATACAGAGATAGACATATCCTCGTTCCCTTTCTTCCTCATCATTTATTACCCATTTACATTTTCTTGAAGCACATGATTTGTGTTGGCGGATGTGTGTGAATTTTGACACATCTCCATGCATTTTTTTCTCAGCAGGCATGACCTCTGGAGGTCCACACCAGTGTGTGTGTGTGAGTGTGTGTGTGAGTGTGTGTGCGCGCACGTGTGTCTGGTGGAGTCATCTGTCATGGAAGCTAAGGAGAAGGAGCCAGGGGTGCCTTGTCTGCGGTGAGTTATGCGGGGGGGTCAGAGGCCTCTGTCTGCAGTTGCAGTTGGAAGCACAAACACGGACCTGCGGTAGCACTCTCATCACTTCATCTGCTTGCCGCCATATGGACTCAATGAGCTGAGAACTAGGCAAGCCCCTCCCGTGCACAGAGACACACACACACACACATACACTGTGGTATACGTTACACTTGTGGGGTGGTGGTGGGGGGAGCTGTCCATGGTACTGCAATCTGGAACACACCGCTCAAAGGGTTGAGTTACAGGACAAACAGTAGGCCTATGCTAAAGTTTGTTGGTGAAGTTGGTGATTGCTCGAACTTTCATAATCTTAATCATATGATTTTTTTTTTTTTACTTCACACTTCCTGATCCCATTGGATCAAATACGTGGCGGTGACAGCGTAACTTTATTTGGTCAGAAATGGTTATAATTCTAAAGATAAGTTTTAAAGATATATAATTATGAGGTTAAAATAGTCAAATTAAAGTAAAATGAGGTCCTAATGTAATTGGTTTGGGGCATGTTTTAAACAAGGTAAGAGTCTATCTGAATTATCATATGTCATGTTAGTCACACTAAAGTGAAGAAATGATGTATAGCATATAGAATTCTTTATCATCTCAGATGAAGAATATAATACTATATAATTATATTCAGCAATGCCATAGCAGGAAAACGATTTAAAATGTTGGTTTGGAGCTGTCCCCACCTAATGGTTATAGCTGGGAATTACCTCTTCTTTCCGTTTTGGAAACGGCGTTATATGGGGAAAAAATACCAGTGCTCAAAATGTGTTATTGATTTGAAATGGAATGCTTAAATGTAATTTAATTTAATTTAATTAATCAAGTTAGTTAAGTTTAATTTAATGTAATTGTATTTTATTTATTTTAATTGATTAGTTTTATTTAATTGGAGCTGGAGTTTAATTAGATCTTATCTTACCCTATGCAAAATGGAGATATCTGTTACAGATGATGTGCGTGTAATGAATGCCTAATTTATGTAATTACATCATTAAGCCTAATCCGAGCATATGTTGTAAACGCCCTGAGGTGCTCTTTCAGGTGCTCCCTTTGATGTCATTGGGAAGTGACTAATGAGTCGCGCACGTGGACAATGGGCCTATTATTTGGAAAAACCAATATAAGCATAACAATAATAGAAAATGAAATAACTAAATCTGTCGCGACTTCCCCTTAAAAAGAAATTCGATTGTCAGAAATGTTTTCTTTTAATTGTTCTTTGAAGTCATTTTGCGGTCAATAATTCATATTCTATAGGGCAATATGTGAAGTCGGCCTTTAAGTAGTGAGTTCCTTATATGCTAAATGTGCCAGCAATTGAGAAGGTTCTTAGGAGAGTCCTCTGTCTCCTAATTAATTGTCATTCCTTCTGAATATTCATACCTTATCATCAGACCGCCCTTAATTGCACCGTAAAACATCTCCGGGGGGTAAAATCACCACGGACTTAATTAGAAATGCACAGGCTTGTTGGTATAGACAGCAGAGGCTGTCTAAGCATGGCTTACCATATATTTTCTAGCGTTTATGTCGTAAACGAAGCATTTGCTAAATAGCCTACTTGGATCACCGGACAGCAGGTGTAGGACACGTCAAGTAAAAAAAAAAAAAAAAAAAGGAAAGGAAATGCCATCGGTGCCCTTTAAACAAAATTGCCGTATAGTTATATATAAAATCAATAGCCGTTGGAATTTATTGCAAAATGAATCCAAGAATAATATTGCAGCTTCAACCTCTGTTGAATAATTTCTTTTTAATTGTATCAAGCATCCATGCAAATGTTCCTATATGTGCTGTGCTAACTTATATTGTAGGCCTATTACACGCACTCGACTTTACTTTTCAATCAATCATCTTCCTTGAAACGTGTTTTATTCCTCGCGGGTCTGGGTGGCAGCATAACTCAAGTTGATTCAGTGTGTGACAATATTGTTTGGCTATCATTTGCTGCTTTAGGAATGAATGGAATCGATCCTCTTTGAACAACATTTGTTTCCTATTGTGGCGGCGGAGGGCAGACGTGTGAAAGTGGCTGTTTGATTCTCTCCTCCGTCCCGGTGACCTCAGCCTTTGTTACGCGCTCACCCTGGGAATGTCACGCCTCACTACTCTACTTTAAGATGCTTCAGAAAGTGCTTTTGTTTTCTCTTCTTTTTAGACTCACAAAATTGTTCTTGCCCCCCTCCCCCCCCCTCCCTGCTATAAAAGACACTTCAGCCTGAGGTTCAGTTCACAAGTGCAATGCAATTTGGCTTATCCCAACCCATTGTTCGCCTCATACAAATGACCAAATATAGCGCATAGTTGTTATACTGCTTGAACTCGGGGAGTTTAGGAGAAACTCGAAGCTCCTTATTCAAATTCAGAGTCATGGTGGTATTTTCAGTGTGTGCATTCGGCGGGGACAATGGCTGCAACAATATCCCGCAACTCTTGAGGCGCAAAGATGCGGCTCGGAGGCTGGTTAACGGTTAACTTGCAAAACACATGGCTTATTGCCAACTGCGCTCAAAATAAAGAAAGTGCGTGTATACTGATTATTGCATATTCTTGGAGAATTTGGACACGTGAGATCTCGTGAGATTAGCCAATGGTAGGCCTATATGCTCCGGAATAGGCTTTTCGAGAACCTCGTTTAATAGAAACGTTATTACGTCATCGATAGTTGTTATAGGCTTAAGTGTGTTGTTATTGTCAGCGAAAAAACTTTGGAAAAACTCAAATGTCAACACAGGCTGTACTGTGGTGTGTGTGTGTGTGTGTGTCAATATGCATCGATATGCACGTTTTTTGTTTGTTTTTGAAGCAACCCCTAATGACAGGCCTAATAGGTAGACCTGCTCGTTTTGCTGAAATGCTGAAATCAATTAGTTGCTAGTTTGTTGAGTGTTGAAGGGTGGGTTACTTTTTTTGTTTGTATTTCTTTAGTTCCTGCTGTCGTCTAACCTGCTGGTTTCTGATTGGAAATAGCCAAAGGTAGAAAACACACTTTGCGATTCTTTTCTCTATCTGCCAGACTGGTGACGGGGTTTATTGTAGATTTATGGAGGGAAATTAGCATAAATTATGAGGAGATCTCCGTGCGCGTGTGTGGTCCCTGGTATTGTTACCCCTCCGAGCAGAGAGGTGGTCCTCGGTGGGCTCCAGCTAAAAGGTTGAATAGCTCATAGCTCAAAATAGGCTCCATTTGGTTCTCGTATTCATATAATTGACTTATGGATATTTTATACAGTTTTCACCGCACTGCTCTAAAGGGTTTATTTGCATTTCTGAAGTACGTTTCAACCTTCTTTACACACACACAAAAGACGGATGGTCTCATGAAGTTTCAGTGTGAATGGGTTTTGTGTGCATGGTTTCATATAGTCTTGTCCAACTCGAGACAGAGAGGATGAGAAAAAACAACATCTCGTTCTCTGTCCGTTGCTAATTATTTGCAGGGGCTGTTACGTTCTGTACACAGAATGGGAGTGGACAATATATTATGCATAGGCCTATATACATAGCTGTATTGGTATGTATAATTGCACCTTATATTTATTAAATATAAATATAGGCCTACATGTTTCTACAGGGCAAATGAATCACTGTTATTTACTGTTATCAATTAATTTCATACTTTCAAAATGCGTAATATGTCACATTAACCATGACAAATCTCTCATTTCATATTCAGTTTTGAATGTGAATTGCAAGATAAACTCCCCATAATAACGCCTATATGAAGAAGTATATATCAGCGCATACCTTCACACTAAGTGCCAACGCAGTTCAATTCCGGTAGCCGGGCCCTTTGCAAAGCCCCTTTTCCTATGTCTTCAAATGGAAATGATTTCTATTGGCCCCAAGGTGTCCATGTAAATAGGTGTAAATGAAACCAGATTATTCCTTTCTCCGAAACCCCTCCTCCTCTGAGCGATTGTCATGTGATAGCGAAGAGGTGGCACATTAATGGGGCGCCTCTACAGGGGGTCTTTTCTCACTCGTGACACTACATGGAAACTATCAGATGCTCGGGAGGAACATGGAAGCGTCCGCATAGCTCGTCTGACCGCGCGGATGACGCCCATTCCGACCTGCTAACGGGACAACACTGACTTGTACTTTTTCCCCAGGACGCCTGCGCATCCATCCTCTCTACTTTAGTACATAAATGTTCACCGTGCGGACCCTCTGCTGAGCCCGTGTTGGCTTTACATCCTACAGTATAGCATCTCTTAACCGACTTGTTCCTGTGCGTCTTTTTTTCGGTCCTCGTGAAGATTTGCAAAGCTTTTCACTTAAGGAATTAACGGAGAATTATACGTTTTAACTTTTGAAGGATGCCTCGCCCAGGAAGAAACACGTACAGTGACCAGAAACCGCCTTACTCCTACATCTCTCTCACGGCCATGGCCATCCAGAGTTGCCCCGAGAAGATGCTGCCGCTGAGCGAAATCTACAAGTTCATCATGGACCGATTCCCCTACTACAGAGAAAACACCCAACGCTGGCAAAACTCCCTGCGACACAACTTGTCGTTCAACGACTGCTTTATCAAAATCCCGCGGCGCCCAGATCAACCAGGTAAGGGCAGTTTTTGGGCACTGCACCCCAGTTGCGGTGACATGTTCGAGAATGGGAGTTTCTTGAGACGTCGCAAACGCTTCAAAGTCTTAATGGCAGCCGAGCGTCTGGCCCAGAGTAAGCAATCCGAGGCCGCCCATTACCTCCAGCAGCAAGCCAAGCTCAGACTCAGCGCGCTGGCCGCCACCGGCACCCACCTGCCGCAGATGTCCGGCTACAACCTCGGAGTGTCCCAGTCGTCCACTTTTAAGCACCCCTTCGCCATCGAGAACATCATCGCCAGAGAGTACAAGGTGCCGGGGAGCCTCGCGTTCTCCACTATGCAGTCGATGTCCGCCGGTTACCCTCTCCACAACCAGCTGACGACCGCCTGGCCCCACATGTACAACACCATCGACACAGTGGCGCCGATTTCCATGGCGGGCGGCGGCGATTACAGCGCCTACGGCATGCCCATCAAGTCGCTCTGTCACGGCGGCGGGCAGTCCACCTTGCCGGCCATCCCCGTGCCGATAAAGCCCACCCCGACCTCCATCTCCATGACGGGATTTTCCGCGCTGCCGCCACCACCGCACATCCCCGCGTTTCTCTCAAACTCTCCGCAGTCTCTGAGCCCTACGTCCCCGCAGAGCAGCCCCGCCACGCCGAGCGAAAGTTTGACTAACTCCTCAGCAATGCAGTCGGTGGCCGTCCATTGACCAAAACATGTAATGAACTATGAACTCTTATGGCTCATAACGGAGCCTTATCAAATCCAAAGTTTATTTTTTTCATGGTCACGTCGGAAAATAGCCTACTATCAAGGCGAGAAGTTGGGTTGCATATCGATCTATTTGTATTGAATGTGTCGCTTTAAATGTTTTGGCTCATCATGGAGTCCACCACATAATAGCCTATAATCGCACAGCGAAATATTGCTCTTCAATAGGCTATATAAATTATTTAATTGTTATATTTTGGTTCATGGTGATGTGTGGGTGTTTTACGCGGAGCCGCTGGAAGGATAAAGTGTGGGTTTCAACATGGCTTTTAGTGCAAGTGCTGGTGATTCTTCTAATTGTCATGGCCACTGTATTGTCAATTGTAGGCCTACTTGCAAGGCAAAAGTTTGGCTCTGTTTTTGATTTGCTCTATGATGAAATTACGGTTAAGGATACCAAATAGGCGTAGACATCCCTGTAAAAAGAAGACAACGAAATTATGAAATGTATCAAATTTGAGAATATTGGTTATCAACTACAAGATGTGTATATTTCAAATACTGATATTGAAATGTTGTAAAATGCACTTTTAGTTTTAATGTTTTAGATATATATTTTGAAGAAAAAAAGACCAGTGAAGCGTTTAATTTAAAATCTGTGGTGAACATGTGAATCCGACGCTGTACATGTACTTCTCTGTTTAGATAAAGCATGCATTCTAAGTTTGTGCTGGTATTGTTGTTGTTTCGTTTTTTGTTGATGTTTTTTTTGCAAGCATGCGTGCTTTTGAAAAGTGTGCGAACTCTGCATTGAATTTAAAAACCGGTCATCAAAATATTTTCTCATTAAAACTGAACTAAATAATCACAATGTTTTCGATATATTATTATTATTATTATTATTATTATTATTATTATATTATTATATTATTTTATTATTATACTTATAATAATAATAATTATTATTATTACAACGATAATCAAAAACACACCATAATAAGCATGCAATAGGTTTTTTCAACATGTTCAATGTCATGTTTGTTTTATTTTTTATTCTCTAGGGCTAGGCCTATATAAATGCATACAACACTTTGCACACAATCTAACGTCACGGCATAGGCCTACTTACGGAAATTAATCCGACAGTCGATTAGGATGCATGGAGATAACTATGCCATAATCACCACGGAGACAACTGCAGGTTAATTGTTTAAATAGCCTATAGGCCTAAATAAGATCACAATTAAAATAAGCCTAACGTTAAAACAAACAAAACACAAATCCCTGGCCTACAAGAGTAATTCGTGATAATTCCGAATTTCTCTGTTTAGTTCTTAGTTCAAGTTATTATTTTTTTTCCATCTCAGTTGCTTATTTTATAGGCCTATAGCAATGTAATAAAACAACATTTTGTTTAGATTCACTTTATATTTTTTGTTTATTAAATGGCTTTTCATTCAAGACCCAATCCGTGTTTACTGTGGAGAGCAACAGGCTTTCTCCAGGCATTAAGCAAATAGCCTACATTATAATTCCGTGGTTTTATGCAATCGAGTAGATCAATAAAGCGTCTCCGGCCACTTCATTCTCCTCCATTCACATCAATTGAAAGTGCAAAGAATAGCAAGCCTAGACTGGGCCACCAATGTAGATTTAGCCTTTTTTTCAGCGAGACAAAAAGAGTGATTTTTTTACAAACACATTGCTGACTGGGAACTAGGAAACGAGACCCTTTTGGAATTTAAATCCGCCCCTCCCCCCTGGACTGTTTGTACAACATTGTTAGTTTTCCCCTTTGTGCATTTGTATGTATAACATTAATGTTGTCTCACATTGGTTACATTATATAGCTGTTTCAAAGTTAACCAAATGGTTAATCATTTAAATGTGTATATCATTCTTAATATCACACAGATGTATACAGATACAACACATTTTCGATCAGCATTAGGCCTATATATTCCCAACACATAATTCTCACAAATTCAAAAATGTTTAATATGAATCCCTGGGTATACAACGGGTGTGGGACATATGCTCCTTAAACGTTTGCTTAAAAGGATAGGCTATATAATACAAATTATTATTATCAGAACTATTATTATTATTAATAATAATAATAATAATTATTATTATATTCTAAATTTTACGTAAATGCAGGGTAGACATTGCTTATAGTGCTTTCATTAAATATTATTTTATTTGTATTTGTTGTTTCTGGATGCAGACATTCAGCACCTACAACTCCACTTAAAAGTCATGGTGTGAAGAGTTCATGAAAACATGTCATAATTATGCCCGAATTAATTTACATAATAATGTCTCCATTTAGCCATTACAAGCATTTACTGGACACATTTAAAATATTTCAAAATAATTTCGATAATTTATTTTGTTAACAAAACAAAACAAAATAATACAATTACAATATGATAACAATTTTGTAATAATACTTTTTTGTAGTGATGTGAGACATAGCCTATACTTCAATGCTTAGTAATTGCCTCAATTACTTTAAGGCAATAATTTGTATGTTGCTTATGTGTTCTCTCAACAAAGGAGGTGTTTTTAGATGGTGGATGAAATATAGCGCACATGCACAATTACAATGTTGTAGTTTAATTAAATTAATTTATTGAAGTTTATGCCCACGGTAATTAGCATATATTATTTATGGTTAGTTTAATGTATGCAGGCAATGGACTCTCCAATAAACTCAACTTAACCCCTAGTAGATTACAGCTTTAAAACACAATGGTGTTATTTACAGTGTGTATTGTTTGGATGTTTGTCAAGGGGGAGCCAGCGTATTATAAAATGCTGGACATTATCTGGCTTTTACTACACACAAACCACTTATTTGTTTATGAGTGTATCTTGTGTATTTATGCCTACATGTAATAAATGTTGCCAGATTCATTCTAAAAGCATATGTTTATTTATATTGATTAGTTTCATTTACTTATAAAATACATTGTGGATACACTTTGGACCAAGCTGTTTATGTAAAACAGCCTGTCAACATTGACTTCAAGGTGCTGCCTTTCAATCAAAAATAGTCTGACTTGCATGGCTCTGTAAATCTGATGATTCTTGACAAGCAACGGTCAACGGTTTGCTTCAAACATGGCTGCCTCTCCTCGCTTTTTGATAAAACAACAAGATAAAACAAATATTTTAGCATGGTGTTTGTGGACTGCAGAAAACAGGTTGATGTCTCTGATGTTTGGTGTTTGACTGCTGAAGTGTTCATTCTGCTTCAGTGACTACTCAAGCACTAATTGTAAAAAAAAAAGCTAGGGTGATAAAACATCCTGAAAAAAGAGGTCACTGTATGTTAACTACACCCAGGATAGTCCAAATTGGTCCATCCTGTGGATTCTGAATTGAGCTGAATGCTAATACGGGCAGAAACCGCTTCACCTCATTTACACCAGTCAGAGAAGTGTTTCAAACAGAGCAGCTCTTGACCAGAGGTGTCAGAACGTGGGCGATAGTAAAGGCATCATCAGTCATTATGCATCCTCCCGAGGGTTTAATACATCACACGGGGTGGGGAAGCAGCAGGTGTATTAGTGGTGGTCAACCGGCCAGGCGGAGAGCAAGGAGTGCACTGGTGGGCTCAGCCAAACACCCATGTGTGCATGAAATTAGAGTGTCAACACCCGATTCACGCTGGTGGGTGGTGACTGTGAAACAAATTATGTCAGTGGGTGGCTGCAATGGAAGAGTCCAACGGGAGCGACGCCGCAGCTAGACGTTAGGATATGACCGCAGACCGCAAGTTCTCTCTATAAATCTCAGGGAAACTTCTGCCAATACAGATAGAAAGTTACACACTGCACTGCATTCAAAGGTGGATGTGAATAAAGTTTTGGATTGTAGATGGGAATAGTGACTAGTGTATGTGTTTATGAAGTGTTTCATGCTAAATTATTGATTTCATGTTTTATTCAATTTAATTTAGGCTCAACGTTTATCTCATGAAGATACGGATGTTTAAAGTAAGTCATGTCTAGTCTACCAATTCATCACCATCCTCATCATCATCAACTTCAGTCAATGATTTACGTCTAACAATATGATAATACAAACATAGTCCAATAGCTTTCATTGATTTAATTACCTCTATTTTTTAATTACCTTATCCTAACTTGTCTATATTGCTTGTGAACTACCAATGATTTAGTCCAACAATCAGGCAACAACTTATATCATATAAGATGTTTACAAAAGTCAGAGGAAACATACAACCAGAGTTTGACTATAATGCTTCAGTCAACCAAGTTCACACACGCGCACACAAACACACATGCGTCTCTAATGACCGTACTTAACAAATCCGACTCCAGCATGTTTTCCTTCCAGCGCTTTAGCTCGTAGGTGTTACAACTCGTAACAGAACCTGTGGGTTTTAGCAGCCTGCTATTTCCTCCCCCTTTTTTTGTTTTGTTTTCTTCTTCTTCGAAATTTGCAACGACGAGCTAATTCATCACATTTTTCCCTGGGGACCCTGTCACACCCTTTTACAGCCATAAACTAACACTTGCAGAGCACTTCAAACGGTGCGCTCAGCAGTATACAGACAGAGGTGAGAGGAGAAGGCGAGGCCCTGCACAGACCACTTGCAGCGGGCCGGTTCCCATCCAGATACCGAGAACCGGCTGATTAGCAGCGATGTGGAGCTGTGTGGGCCCTGTGGGGGCTATGGTAACCCCCCCCCCA
>OMKN01013209.1:18687-32421 GCA_900302345.1 Melanonus zugmayeri | reverse complement strand
TACAGCCTAACACACACACTACAGCCTAACAAACACACACACACACACACACACACACACACACTACAGCCTATCACACACACACTACAGCCTAACAAACACACACACACACTACAGCCTATCACATACACACACACACACACAAATAACTCCCTTGACTGTGGGTTGTTCAGTATCACACTGTTCCATTCAATCTATTATTTTATTTTCCTGTTTTCTTTTTCCTTTAAATATACAGTATATAATATATTATTGGCATATAGGCTACATATATATAATATATATCATATATTATATATATGTAGCCTATATGCCAATTATATTGGAACTGGACATGATTTGTGGGTGTGCCTGCCTGGGGGTTCCCCTTTAGCCGCTGTGTTTGAACTATAAAGCACATCTCTGTGTTTTCCATAGATAGGCTTCCTAAACTCAATACCTTGTTGAAAAGAGAGCATCGTTTGAGAAACTCAAACTGAAATCACTGCGATTACAAAATTAAGTCTGAATGAGGTCTAATTAATCCACGGTGGCTGGTGAATAGGTTAGGAGAGATAATGTGAACTTAATGGTTTATCATGTGTTGTATTAGGCTAAGTGTACTGATGAGCGGTAGGCTATCGGGAGCAGGTTTAATGAATCTGTTTAATAATTCAACGCACTCAATTGACAACGCACACAGGCAGGAGCGTTTCACCTCATTACGCCTCATTTTCTCATTTTCTCAACACAACTGAAATCTAATTTGGAATGCGGAAATTCATTCAACATTTTGTGTCTGTCCCGACAAGGCTGTGTGCTTTGGACTTTACCCTACAAACGTATGTAAAATACAAACTAAACTAAGACTCCCCAGATAATTTCAGAAATGTAAAAGAAAAAAAGGATATATATATATATTTTTGCAAAAATAAAAATATCAAATACAAACTAAACTAAGATAAATAAATAAATAAAAATGTTGTCTCCCGCCACCTTGAGGCTTAAAAAAGAGCCCACATTACTTGCCGAACCCTGCGCTACAACATACTAAGACTCTGCTGGTCAATCCACTAAATTATTTGCAATATTATTTCACTCTGGTGCTGCAGTGTCAGCACCATACTTCCAGTGCCTATGTACATGGATCCACCTCAACCGTGTGAAATACGTCGCAGGACAAAAGACACGAGTGCCCATCCGTGCAAGATAAAAAGACACTTTAATATACTCATTCCTAATCCTGTCAATCCTCAATCCCAACGAAAATCTGAGTATCTTCAACTCTGCCACCTCCACCTCCGCCTCCTGTCTTTTCGTCAGTGCCATGGTCTCCAAACCATACGACATAACTGGTCTCACTACAGTCTTGTAAACCTTCCCTTTCACTCTTGCTGGTACCCTTCTGTCACAAATCACTCCTGACACTCTTCTCCGCCCACTCCACGCTGCCTGCGTTCTCTTCTTCACCTCCTTTCTGCACCCCCCCGTTACTTTGAACAGTTGACGTACTTGAACTCATCCACCTTCACCACCTCTACTCCTTGCATCCTCACCCTTCCGCTGTCCTCCCTCCCATTCACGCACATGTATTCAGTCTTGCTCCTACTGACTTTCATTCCTCTTCTGTCCAGTGCATCCCTCCATCCCTCCAGGCTCTGCTCAACCCAACCCTACCGTCACTGCAGATCACAATGTCATCCGCCAACATCATGGTCCACGGAGACTCCTGCCCGATCTCATCCGTCAACCTGTCCATCACCATAGCAAACAAGAAAGGGCTCAGAGCCGATCCTTGATGTAATCCCACCTCCACCTTGAACCCATCCATCACTCCTACTGCACACCTCACCGCTGTCACACTGCCCTCATACACACTCTTACACACTTCTCTGCCACTCCCGACTGCCTCATACAATACCAAATCTCCTCTCTCCGCACCCTGTCATAGGCTTTCTCTAAAGACACAAAGACACAATGCAGATCACTGACCTTCTCTATACTTCTCTATCAACATTCTCAAAGCAAATATTGCATCTGCGGTGCTCTTTCCTGGCATGAAACCATACTGCTGCTCACTAATCATCACCTAAAGGATTAGTGAGCAAACTCCAAAGTCATCCTACAGACCACCATCCAATGCTGCCTAGCTACACTCTCCCCTGTTACCACTTTGCAGTCTCCAATCTCTTTCAGATTGCACCTCCTGCATAGGACATAATCCACCTGTGTAGACCTTCCTCCACTCTTGTACGTCACTTTGTGCTCCTCCCTCTTCTTGGAATACGTATTCACTACAGCCATTTCCATCCTCTTCGCAAAATCCACCACCATCTGTCCTTCCACATTCCCCTCCTTGACACCATGCCTACCCATCACCTCCTCATCACCTCTGTTCTCTTCACCAACTTGCCCGCATGCAGAGTAGCCTAGAGTTTTCAACTGCGTGATTAGTTATTATTCGTTCTTTCATATCGTTATATAATTAAAAAGGTCGGCCCTCGCGCGCTGTACCATCAAAGCTCTGGTAGTCACTCTCTCGCACGTTTTAGACAGTGGCGAGAGAGTGTCGAGGTGTCCCTGAGCAAGACACCTAACCCTGACTGCTCCTGACAAGCTGGCTGTTGTTCCGCCATAGGTGTATGAATGGGGGAATGTGAGGCAGTAATTGTAAAGCACTTTGAGTGGCCACTGCTTAGAAAAGCGCTATATAAATGCAGTCCATTTACCATTTAACATACACAGCAAATGCATTATATATACAGACATAAGTCACTTTGGATTGTTATCCCAGTTTGGCTAGTGATTGGATTTGATCACATAATTTTGGTTGACTTTCATTTCTCAGAGTGTGGCACTATATATTCAAGGAATCTGGTTAATGTTAGATTTAGATTGGTACCATCTGTGATAGCACATTAATGTTTGTTAGGTGCAGTGAAAGTAAAGGCTGTGTTTGGGTGAGGGAGAGAAGCTGCTGGCACTAGCTCCTGCAGCTGTTCCCCCCACACTCTTTTTATATCCAACCTGCTTATTTATGTCGGTTTGATGTCATACAACACACTTGTGAACACCCCCGCATATGCACGCTAAGCAACATATACACACATACATCACACTAAACAGCTCTATTTAGTCATCCCTACATAAACCACCATGGTGGTTTATGTAGTATGTTGTTACCAAGAGTTGATCTCAAATTGTCTGAAAGAGCAATGCATGTCTTTCTTAAAGGAAAACCAAACCCCACTGTTTGAGCTAATCCCCGCCAAATATCTAATAAAAAAGAATGCGTTCTCGCAGACTTCTGGTAGACACTGTTTTTTCATTTGCGGCGGGGGCTATGTTGCTGTTCAGGCTTTCACTTTCTTGCACAAGCCACTCCCACTCCCAAAAGCCACTCCCACCATTTTCCCAATGTTTGATTGATTCTGACAGTTCTGACATGTTCTCCTCCCTCCTCACCCCTCCCTCCCCTCACCCTCCCTCTCTGCTGATGATTTTGTAACCTACTTTACTAAGAAGGTGAAAGACATCAGCTCCTCTTTTAACCCTGCTGCTATCCTCCCTCCTCCAACTCCCACCTCTGTTGGCCTTTCCTGCTTCACTCCCCTCTCCACAGAAGAGGTCTACAAGCCTCGACCCCATTCCCTCCTCCCTTCTCCAAGACATCTCAAACGACATCCTGCCTCTGCTGAGAGCAGTCACTTACTAGCTTGCTAGCTTTCGCAAGAGACTCAAGACACACTTGTTCAGAGTTCACCTTAACCCTGCATAACCTCCCTCCTCTACCGACCCCCCTTCTCCCCCCCCCCAAAAAAAGAAGAAGAAATAAAGCACCATTAGATTCACCACAGACAGAAACTGAGAGAATGCTATCAGGGAGCCAGACTTAGGAATCCTAACATCTAGAGAACCCTTCTTTTCCACAATGACCTTAAGTAGGTACCATACTTCTTGCGGAAAATATGTTTGGCAAGGTCTTAAGAATGGCGGGATTTGCGGTGAAAACAAACAAATGCATACCTCGCCGAACTTCTTTTTCGACCAGATGCACAGTGACAATATTTGTTGCAAGAAATGGCAAAACCTGTGACAAATTTGTGAAAGCACATCAGAGAGTAATGGGTGCCAGGAGGCCTACATAACGCTACCCTATTGCAGGTTTTGTCTATCAAGCCAGATAATTATATCTGTATATAATATATCACCCTAAAACCATACTTTCATAGACTCACTGGTCTGTTGACGTTTTGTTGAGCCGCCCCGAAAGTGCACTCCTGGAACACTCCGCTATCACTTTCTCTGCCATATGCGCCGACATCCACCATTGTGAATTTGTAGCGTGTCACATATTGCCATCAAGACAATGTAGTGGTGGCCGTTGTGGCGACAGTGGCTCAGGAGGTAGAGCGGTTGTCTGGCAACTGGAAGGTTGCTGGTTCGATCCCCGGCTCCTCTTAGCCTAGTGTCGAGGTGTCCCTGAGCAAGACACCCTAACCCTAACTGCTCCCGATGAGCCGTCGTTGTATGAATGGGTGAATGTTAGGCACTAATTGTAAAGCGCTTTGAGTGGCCACTGGTCGGAAAAGCGCTATATAAATGCAGTACCATTTACCATTTTTGTAATCTAGTCCAGCTCTTGGTGGTGCTTTTATATTTACATTATTCCTGTCATTCGCCCTAAGACAATTAGGGAAGTTCCAGAGATTCCAGAAATCCTGGGCAATGTCGCACAACCTTGGTGACAATAGAGCACACAGTAGAAGACCCCATCTTGTAATTTGCAGCCAGACTGTGTGCTCCCAGAAAAAGATGACAAGTCGAGATCAGTGTAGTGTGGTTATTTGCATGCTTAATATATGGTACGATGCATAAGATCGTCGAAATCAGGGTGCGAAATACGGTCTCGGGGGGTCCGAGACCCCTTGATTGACACTTGAGACCCCCTGAAAGCCTCAACACCAACATTTTGGGGGGTCTCTGGAAAAATCTTTAAAAAATTATGTCACTTGCAATTGTCACTAAAAATGTATTTTAAAAGCTTACTATGTCCAGTATTCATTATTCAAATTGCAAAATATGTATTCACAAATACGAAAAATATTGTTGTGGTGTTTCCTCTTATATTACCATTGAATACCCCGTTGTTTCTGGTAAGGCCTTCTTCCATGGCGCTGTTGCAAATGGTCCATATTCTAAATCTTGTGTAGTTTAAGAAAAGCTTAACCCTCTCTCGGACACGGCCATCATCAACCGCTGCCCAGACGGAGCTCTACACATCCACACACAACACACACTTCAGATAGATAGATAGAACCTTTATTTAACCAGGAAAGTCAGTTAAGAGCAAATTCTTATTTTCAATAACGACCTGGCAGGAGGCAAAAGGCCTCCTGAGGGTTTGGGGAAGGAAATTAAAAGAAAGAAAGAAAAAATAAAACAAATCAAATAAAATAAAATAACAAATCAACTTATCTTAAACTGACAGGACAGGCAGACAGACTCAGAACAACCAATACACCATGGATACAGCACATGGCTACAACACACAGGCAGACAGCCCAGGCAATGACAATAGACAGAACATGTCAGATAGCCTATCATACAACAACAGGGTAAAACACAGATGAGAGACCGATGGAACACAAGCAACATTATTCCACCAGAGTGGACAAGACAGCAGCAGACAAGACATGTACATAACAGAGCAACAGCTGGGTCACAAGGACAAGGCAGCATATCATATCAAACAGCAGGTTGAGAAGAACACATGTACAGGACAGTAGCAGCAGTACACATGACACAGGACAACAGCAGCAGCAGGCCTACACATGCCAGAGGCGGCAATTATCACATTGCATGCAAAGTTAGAGCATGATGACAACATATATGGCAGTATACAACAAAGCAGACACATACCATAGCATAGGACAACAGATAGCAGTACATAGTAAAAGAGAAGTTAATCATTGGCAGGGAGCATCGGGCAAAGCAACAGCAGGTGTGTTCTAGGGCATTTGTAATAGTGTCCCTGAAGGAGCGAGTGGAGATAAGGGTCTCCACTCGCCGGTGTCCCATCTTTGTGATGTTGAAGTGCCTGGGAAAAGGCACTTCGATGTCACATCCACACACACCTCACCGCCAGTGTCCCTTCATCATGACATTGAAGAGGCACTTCGATGTCACCAAAAAAACACAAACTGGTTGGCAAAAACATAGGATTTTACACCAGTTTTCTCTAAATGAAGGCTCTTATTTTAGTAACAGTGACAAACATTTTCAAGCTCACACCATGCAGGTGCTCGCATCAATCCACTCCCTCGCACTACCAAGTGGACAGCTCAGGAGCCACACGTATTGAGTCTGTGTAAGACCTCACACTGGAGCACCCCGATTGCCAGTGGGTATTTCGTAGCTGGTCGAAATGATTGGTTGTACTCTCCCACCTCTCGCCTAGTTGTGTTGAGAGGACGCACGTACCACCTACACCCTTCTCTTCTGTTTTTCTTTCCAATGAGACAGAGAATAGCTAAATCCCCCTCTTCCTCTGCTTCCATCAAATTCAGCTCGTCTTCCTCCTCTTCCATTATCTCAAAAAGAGCAGCCACCGCTGCTGCTGCTGTTGTTATTGTAGTACTAGTAGGCTGCGTTGCTACTGTAGTGATGCTTTTGTTCCTATGCATGATTGCTACATGGATACAATGATTCCATTTGGGTAACATTCCTAACTATGTGATTGATCAGAATACTGAATGGGTGGGGTCTCAACTAATGGAACATTCAGCAATCAAACCAAATCACGCATAAAACAAGTAATAGAACAGAAAATGATTTGAGTCAAATGAATTAATGTCACAAATTTTCAATTCACAAATATGACAATGTATTTGTTCAAAATGAGTGTCTGTGAATATTAATATTTTTCCTCATTCAGTGATGCAGGTCTGTACTGGAATGGTAAATATAAAATGTTGATGACTGTAAAGACTGCTTTACAGTCAACAACATTGCACTGATGTGCTTCATCAGAGCAGTGGTGCAGATCAGACTATTGGCAAGATGTAGGCTCATTTAAAAGATGATTTTAAATGGATTGTATTTAAGTGGATTGTTTTATGTAAGTAATCTTTTCATGGTAACCTCAGAGTTCACCAGATTGACATACAGCTGTAAAAAAGTCAACATTTTCTAACAGAAAAGAAGGCCTTGAAACAAGGCCTTCTGAGCTGGCAAATTGGTCTACCAAATTTTCATTTCATTTCAATTGTCCAATGTGTGGCCCTTCACTTACTTTATCTGTCAGTAAGGCCCTCTGGAAAAATAATTTCCCCACCCCTGACCTATAGCACAACAGGAAAGTGTGAATTATAAAAAAATTTGAACTGAACAGCATGGATAATTGCACAATGTTTTCTTTAATGCTGTTTTCTTGGCCAGGTCACTCTTGGAAAATAGTTTTTAATCTCAATGAGACTCACCTCATTAAATAAAGGTTAAACAAATAAATAGGGGACCTGGAGAAAGCCAAGAGATTCTGAGTAACTGAGAGAACACCAAGCTTGCTGTTGTAAGCTTTGTCTCCACTCCTATTTGCAATATTCATGGTTAGGATATCAAGACAGTCAAAGCTCTGAATGTGTCCTGTGACATATGATAAGCAGTATGCGCCTCGATAATTAGCTGTAGTGTGTGTTTGTGTGTGTGTGTGTGAGAGAGAGAGAGAAACAAGACATGAAAGAAAATGTGGGAATGACTTCTGTTAGACATACATCTAACAGAAGTCGATATTGCTCTATGTGTTTGGCATCCTGCTATTATGTCCTTTTCTGTAGCATGTAAAAATGTTTTAACAGGATTGAATGTACTGTCTGAACTGTTTAGCCAGATCGGTGCCTGGGATTGTCCCAGGTGAGGTTAGGCACCTCTCTATGGAGACCCAGGGTTCATCGATTAATCTGACTATAATTAAAGTTATCTTCTGACTGCTTTGCCCAACCAGGTGCCGCAGGATGAATGGAGCACATTCTCACCAATGGGTGACGAGGATGATATACCCTGCAGGAGGATGAGGAGTGGCAGCTATGTAAAGGCAATGGCGGACGACAGTGATGACAGTGGAGATTCCGATGGAAGCCCAAAGCTGTCACCCAAGATGCAGGCGCGTCGGGCTAGCTACCTGAAAGCTACGCAACCCTCCCTGACTGAGATGACCACACTACAGTAAGACCGCCCCCATTCAGTTTAATTATTTCTCTGTTGCCTTAATTATATTCTTCCTTTGGTGCTCCCTTCAGTATTATAATAGGTGCTCTAGGTACGATTTAAGAGTTGTAAAGAGAGAGAGAGTGGAAAAGAGAGGAAGACGACAAGATGAACATTTAATTGAAAATAAACAATCACAAACAATCCCATAAATACAATTTCACCCTATACCTGATGCATTGTATTTCCAACATTTGTATGGTGTTTCCTTCCTGCAGGGGGCGTGCTTGCCCTGTAGAGGAGTATAAAAGGACACTCACACACACACACACACACACCAGTTGCGCTCTAACGACACGCCCAGCACCTACAGCTGCAGAAAGACCTCGGTCCATATAAATATATAAGACAGCAAACAACAAAAAGAGGCGTAAAACCAGGAGTTATATTGGATGCGAATTTGAGTGGTGGAGAGAACAGAAGAACTGTCATGACAGCTGAGTTTTGACATAACTCTCTGGTTATGATTGAGTGAGTTCTGGTTATGTTTGAGTGAGTTCTGGTTATGATTGAGACACATAAGGGCCCCTATTTCACAACCAGGTGTGATTTTGATTAACCATTATGAACCATTTAAAAATCTACCCATTAGTGACATCACAAGGGAATGTCCACCCAGCCGACCAAGAAAGTACACTGACCCTCTTAACTATAGTTCACTGATTATCATCAGTCACATTTCTACATCATCGACTCCCTTACATCTCAGTGGTTTCACTCGCTCTCTGCTGCTCTCGTCTGACGGACTCAAAAGTATAATGAGTATGAAAATAAAAGGTTAAGCTCCTGCTTAAGACGGACACTCCTGTTATCTCCATTTCTTTCAGGATCTCAACTGAGCACTCACCCAAGCTGCAGATCCGGAGCCATAGCTACCTGCGTGCGGTGAGCGAGGTTTCAATCAATAGAAGTGTGGACACTCTGGATCCCAAAACCCTCCTCAACCCCAAAATGCTGCTGTCCTCGCCCCAATACCGCTCACGCAATGAGAGCTACATGAGAGCCATGAGCACCATCAGTCAGGTTGGTGTAAAACATTTCCACTGCCATGCCTTATGGTATTGGAATATTATACTTTGACCTTTGAAATGTGCCTTTGATTAGTGTGGTTTGATATAAAGCTGTGAAGCATAAGATTTGACACTTATTTTATTTATTTATTTGTATGCCTTTATGGACTAGATAGTGAAGAGAGACAGGAAAGTGGGTTGAAGAAGAAAGGGAATGACATGTAGCCTAGGACCAAAGGTGGGAATCGAACCTGGGTCACTACAAGGCGTATTGCCTACATGGTTGGCGCACAGCAGCTTGAGCGACCGCCCAGTTCCAAGAGTTCTAAAGAGAGAGCAGAAAAGAGCGGAAGAGAGCAAGATTTTAAGTGAACAACTCAAGTCCTGTCACACTCTCCTTTGTTTCTCCACCAAAGTGTTGAATTCACGCACCTGCGATTGACAAGCAAGATGGATTCCCCCGGAGGGACAAAGACAACCAAGAGACTCAAAGGCAATGGAACTCCAGCCGCCCTCTGGAGTTCGCCCGCCTCAGCACCTACCATCACAACCCAGTCACAATCTAAGAGAAGACATCAAGAAATCATTGAAAACAGCAGAAAATAAAATAATCTCTAAGCATTCTCTAAGACACAATCGGCAGATAAACAGGAAGTTTACTGCTGTCTGAACAACCACCTAAAGTGGAGAAGCCAAATTCCTTATCTACTTGCACCACCAAGGAGAGTGAGAAGGTGGCTAGCAAAGAGAGTGACAAGGCTCATGATTTGACATGAAATTGTTTGAACTAATTAGAGTATCATATATAAGTAAATGTAATTCTAACTTTTATTTGTGTATTTCCCAACCCCTTACAACCCTCATCAACCCCAGCTCAGTGAAATGGAGGTGAACGGGCAGATCGAACAGGTATGTGAACAGGTCTTCAGGGAGATGCAGTCCCAGGCTATCGAGGCGATGCCCATGGAGTCATCGGATTCCTTGCCCATACCGGGCAGTTTCCGCATGCGCAGCCACAGCTACGTGCGGGCCATCGATCAGGGCTGCTCCAGGGATGAAGAAGAGGAGGATGAGGGTGGCCGTCCTCTTCTTCTACTCCCCGCCTCACCACCACGCACCCCCGCAACAACAGTCAGGACCATCCAGAGCAGCACAGGTGGGTTGTTGGGAATGAGGAAACAGTTTCTCAGATGAATCTGGATAAAGTGCTAGTCCAGTTGTAACAAGTGTGAATTTGGGTCAAATTATTGTACATTTGCAATGATTTACACATTTTGTATGTGATCCATTTCCCCTGATGATTTTGTTTATTGGCACAATAGCCTTAGTTTCAAGAATGGAGGGGACGGTGCGAGCGCACAAAGTGCCCGAGCCACAACATTTATGCAGGAATTTTAGCGCAAATAGTTTTTGGGGTAGGCTACCAGAGAATCAGATGATCCTGAACAACATTATTTACCAACCACCACAGCCTTCTCTTTTATTTATTGTATTGCTTTATATACAAAATTACGGATTCACCATAATCCACAACCATCATCTTTTTAATGAACATGTTTTTGTAGTATACAGCTCTTATCATTTGATATTTAAATACAGGGGAATAATAGTTCAACTTATCCGAATTACAGTTAACACTTGTCTTTCCTAATGTTATGTGAAACATTACACATTGGGAAAGCTGGGAAAACCACCATTTTGCAATGGTGGTTTTCCCCTCAAGATATACCTCCTGAGGCCATACACTGGAAGGAATTGAACTATCAACAGTGTGCAGAATATCGGAAAAGACAAGCACGCATTAGTTGATGATGTTGTCAAGGCGACCTGCATCCTCTGTAATCACCTGCGTCCTGTCAGCGATGAGGAACACAATGATGAAAGTGTGATAATATATTACACAATATCAGGCATTTACCTACAAACCAGGGCTCACTTGAGGCCTTGCGTTTTCAGGACACCCTCCACCAGTTTATGTCATCAGCTGGAAGTGTGCTCTGGCAGCATTCCCATGTGCGCCCATACATTGCCAACCCTCCTGAATATCCAGGTTTTTTTTGTTTGTATCTAGTTAACGGGGATTGTCTGTAATAGTTTGATATGAAGTTACTATCCAATCATAATGCAATGCGATAGAGACAGAGATTGTTGTCTGTAGGCTAATAGTTTGATGAAGTTACTAATCCAACTAAAAAAATATTATACAATATTAGCCTAATGTATGTATTTTGAATATATAAAGATGTTTTTTTTATGTATACAGTATAACCTACTGTATGTCAATGGATTTGTGTGGCTATATATTTTTATTTTTATTTAAAAAAAATATATTTGTATATAGTTACAATATTTATACGTTTTATATGTGTATCATTTCTTTCATTGCTACTTGCTGGTGCTGTAATGCTGCTACTGTACTGTTGGCGCTGTAGATAAGATTTGAGTTGTAAACCAAAAAAACTTCCCCTCCCTCTCTGCCCCCTCCCTCCCTACGTTTCTCCGCTATTCTCACTCATGTCTTCTTCCTCAATTTTTTTCAAGTCTCATCATGTATTACCACCTATAAGAAAACACCTCCTCCAGTGCCACCCAGAACTTCAACATGTTCAGTGACCTCCAAACCCTATATCTCAATTACAGCTCAGAGCAGCACAGAGTCAGCACAGGTAAGGTACAGCACAATTTATTAAGGTTTCTGGAACATTATTTTAATGTAATGATTGACATCACAAAACAAAAACACATTTTACAGGTGTGCCCATCATGTATGAATGCTAGTATGTCCTAGAAATTAATCGACTGTTTCTTATTTCTTAAACCAACAAGGACGCCTATATGGAGGAGGAAGGGTCACCAGGTGACATGACGATACAATCCAGGCTCAGTAATTCAACAGAGAGTATTGACAGCATGAAGGCCTTGACAGCAGCCATTGATGCTGCAAATGCTCAGGTAAGTGCATGAGGCTCTGTTCAATTCAATACAGAAGCTCAGAATGTTTCAAATTCGGAAAGTCCTATTCCTATTGGTCTTATTCAGCCCAGCCCAGAGACTTATTCAGAATTCAAGATGACTGACTGATGAAGACTATCAGCAAACTGCTTATATTATATTGCTTGTGTTATATTTGATACAGTATAGTTTGATACACAAAGAAATGTGTCAATAATCCTATTTTAAAGAAACCCCCCAAACCTTCCAAATTAGTGTTTTCAGGGGAGCTCAAGTGTCTTTCAGGGGAGCTCAACACCCTGGGTTTAGTAAACCTATTTGTTAAACATCCGTGCTGCATGTATATAAGATAGTGTATAAATATATACAATTCTTTATACGCAGAAGGGAAAGGTTTTGTTGCATTTGTGGGGCGGGACAACTACTCTCATTGTTCATAGATTTGCTGACCTCAGCAAACTCATGATAATCTATGAACTATGACAACTGTGATTGGTTCGAGAGTTTGCTGACTGAAATCCCTTTTTAGTCTTGTTCAAGTTTAACCTGTACAGAAGAGTATTAGGGCCTGTGTATTTTCGAGATTGAAATCAAAACTTTGAGAACAAAGTCAAAAGTAAGTTTGGAGAATAAAGTCAGAACTTCATACATCAATAGCCTACACAGAGGCTATGGCACTTCACTTCATATGACACTTCAAAGTTGCATTTGTTTAGAAGGAATAATCAAAGGTGGATGTGGCTGCATTTGTGCAAGGTGAACCAGCGAACAATGAGCAGATCTAAAGATATTGGTGGCTACACAAATGTAATGGTTTTGACAAAGTAATCGGCTATTACTTCTGGGTCATTATGTGTATTTTAATCTTCTACTGAAACCAGCAGTGCATCCATCAATTGCGATGCCATATGGCTCATAAAAACCCATATGCCAGAGGGTGTTGGGGTCTTTAGGATGAGGTCTAATTGTGTCTTGATACCATATAACCTCATATGTATACATATGTATACATAACTTAATGTATTGTTTGATCACATTGGTTTTCAAACTATCAATATATAATTTACTTACATTTACTTTACTGTTTTGCCCACTCCACACACACCAACACACTCAAACAAATAATCCACACTAGCCTAGCCTTATCTGGCCATTTTTTTCTTACAGGTCCATGGTCCTTCCAGCCAGCATGTTATCAACAGCACTACCACTGCCAGCGCTCCTACCACCACAGCATTGACCAGGGCCTGGATGGCTAATAACTACCAAGATGAATACAGGGAGAATTTACACATCAAGGAAACAATCAATAATGGGAAGTGTCTCTCCATTGGGATTCAGGTAATTATTCATGCTTTGCTGTGATTTTATAGTTATATGAAATGATACAAAACAGTAAATCAAAAAAATATATATTTAAACACTTAGAACAATATAATAAGAAAAACATTTTTGTATAATTATTGTAAATATTCAGTGGGGGGGGGGGGGGGGGAAAAAAAAAAAAAAAAAAAAAGGGGGCCCCCCC